>LBNU01015527.1:38265-69811 GCA_014162995.1 Artemisia annua
TAACCTCTTGTTTGATAACCTCGTAAATTTTTGGATTAACCCTTCTCTGTTGTTGAACTGCTGGTTTAAAGTCATCCTCCATTAAGATTTTGTAGGTACAGAATTCAGGGTTAATACCCTTGATATCGGAGAGTTTCCAAGCAATTGCTTGCTTGTGTGACTTTAGAACCTTTATGAGAGCAGCTTTTTCCTCATCTTTTAAGTCTTTAGCAATTATGACGGGTAATTTATCATCAACCTTCAGAAATGCGTACTCAAGATGAGGTGGTAAGTCTTTGAGTTCGACCTCAGGAAATTCAGCAGTTTTCTCAACAGACTTGATTTCCTCGTTATGAAGTTTTTGTGGAAGAACAGGAGGAGGAGAGGGATCTTCATTGACCAACTTCTCAAGGAGAAGTATATCCCTGTCCGAGTCAATCTCTTGGTTATCAATTCCCTCGGGGAATCGAATCACTTTTGAGAAAGGCCTCTATTTCCTCTAAGATGAAGTCACTTCCCTCAAACGGAGTTAGGGAAGGAGAAGAATTAGCAATGATAGGTTGAGAAGAGGGAGTGAGATTGCCACTCGAAGAATTATCGATGAAACCAAGAATTTCCTGAGAATACTCTTCCGAAGCAATATCGATGACATCGATTTTGTTCATTTTTGCGGAGTCATAATTGGAAGAGTATCTCGAAGTCTGATCAAGATTGAATGTGATGGCTTCATTACCAACACGCAGTGTGATTTCTTCATCAAAGACATCGATCAAAGCACGGCCTGTTCTTAGGAATCCCCTCCCTAAAATGAGAGGAACCCTCGGGTCTGCATCGAAATCAACAATCATGAAATCTGCCGGAAAATGGAACTTTCCTACATTCACGAACACATCCTCAGCAATACCGAGGGGACGAGATATAGATCGATCTGCAAGCTCGAGAATCATGCAGGTAGGAGTAAGTGTCGGAAGAGAAAGTTTCTTTCAGACTGAGTGAGGCATCAGGTTGATGCTTGCGCCAAGATCGGCCAAGGCATAGCATTCAACAATCCCCAAGAAAATGCAAGGAATGAGGAATTTCCCGAAATCTCCCAGCTTTTCGGGAAGCTGTTTCAGCAAAACTGCAGAGCAGTTTTCATTTAAAGGAGTTTTTGCCATCTCGAAGTGTTTTTCCTTGTTGTTTAACAGATTTTTGATCGTTGATGCAAACTTGGGCATCAGAAGAAGAGCATCCGCGAAGCTAATGTCAAAATGTAATTCTTTAAAAATTTGGAAAAATTTGTCCAGTTGGTGACTAGCTTTCTCGCGGAGCTTTTGATCTTGTAAACGTGATGGATAAGGAATCGAGGGTTTGGGATTTTGTTTTTCAACGGGATCAACTGGAGGTTCAAAAACAACTCCAGGTTTGGATTTGGGTTTCGGGACCGGGACAACTTGAGGGTGGACGTCATCGGTATCTCCGTTATTAGTAGGAAGTACCGTGTCCGTAGTAACCTCAGGTTCACGTTCTGCTACCTGTGGAGGAAGAGAAGAAGAGGTAGCAGGAGCCGTGGGTCCTTTGTATGAAACTCCACTTCGGGTGGTGATCGCCTTAACATCGCCCCTCGGGTTAGCGATCGTGTTGCTCGGAAGTACTCCTGAGCCCGAGGGTCGATCATTTAAAGACTTCTTAAGTTCAGAGATCTGGCTGACCAACAACTTGTTCATTTCTTCTTGGGATTTCATGAATTGCTTTAACAACTCATCAGATGAAGGCCCAGTTGGAACAATGACTTGAGTTTGATTGTTAGGAACATTTTGAGCATGATTGTTTTGAAAATTCCCTTGATGTTGGTTATTATTACCCTGAAAATTGTTTCCTTGATGAAAATTACCCTGATTATGAAAATTCCCTTGATTATTATGACCTTAATTTCTTTGAAAATTTCCTTGGTTATGAAAGCTCTGGTTATGACCGGAATTGAAATTCCCTTGGTTGTTAAAACCTTGGTTCATTCGATTTTGGTTTTGATTTTGATGAAAATTTTGGTTCCGGTTTTGAGCATTTTGGTTTTGAGACTGATTAAAACCGGGTGGTCCGAGAAAATTGTTGGAACGATAGCTTAAGAGATTACGGTCCCCCTGTGGTTGGTAAGAGTTACCCCCTGCATTGTAGGAACCTTGAGCAGCATATATGTTCTCGTGAGCGAAGCCACCGGTGGCTGGGCACTCAGTATATGGATGTGGACCACCACATGTTTCACAACTATGACTGACAGCTCTGACTTGATGATTGATGTTCTGATTAGATTGATGCATTCTCAACACAGCAGTGGACAAATCATCCATCTTTTTAGTGAGAGCAGCTATTTCAGAGGAGGCTGGAGTGACAGCTTTACATGAATCATTCCTCTCAGTTGAGGAATCCTAGAAATTGTGGTGGGCAGTCATGTTTTCAATGAGATCATAGCACTCCTCGGGGGTCCTTTTCATGAAAGTCCCTCCAGCAGCAGCATTGATCGTGTCACGATGACGAAGAGTCAAACCATTATAGAAAGTATCTATGATGGTGACAAGAAGCATGTTATGATTTGGACATCGATCAATTGCCAGCTTATAGCGTTCCCATGCCTCAAATAAGGACTCATCGGGAAGCTGTCGGAAGTTGCTATTATCATTTCTCAACTTAGTTACCATGGATGGTGGAAAGTATTTTGCTAAGTACTTCGTAACCATTTCATCAAAAGTGTGGATCGAATTCTTCGGGAGACGATCAAACCAGGCAGTAGCATGATGAGTGAGAGAATATGGAAAGAGGTATAAGCAAAGGCCGTCTTCGGTGACACCATTCTGCTTCATACTCTGGGTGACGGTTAAGAATTTATCGAGATGCTTGTTTGCATCGTCACCCGGTAAACCGTGGAACTGACACGAATTCTGGACTTGCTGGATCATGTGGTGCTTGAGTCCAAAATCCGTGGAACTGATAGTGAGTGGTGCAATGGGTCCTCCCCTCCCCTGCATGGTAGGCTGACATAGCTCCTCCATCGTTCGGAGATCAGGAGCTGCATCCCCAATTTCAGAATTGGAAGGGGGTGGGGGTGGTGGTGGGTCATCGTCAGGCATTTTAACGGGTATTTCTTCAATAGCTAGCAATTCAGCTATGCTCCTTTGACGATTTCTTCTTGACTGGGAACGAGTGCGCATGCACTAAAAATATTCACAAGTAAAACAAGACCGAGGCAAAACAACAGTGAACTTAAACCAATAACCACAATCTGACTGGCTTCTTTGAAAAAGGTACACCAATCACAAGAGTACAATGGAAAGTTTTAATCTTTAGTTTGGGAACTTATTAATGGTCATACACCCAGTTGGCTTGTATTCTGCCTTGATTTGCGGTGGTAATATTTTACGTATTTATTTAACAAGAAAACAAAGGTTTTTGGCTTTTTGGGGTGTGTGTGAAAAAAACTTTTGGAAATTATTTTTGGAATCGATTCGTTAACCGAAATCGTTCCTTTAAGACTACTCGCAGGGTGGCGGGAGAGAAGAATGGATCTCTCTTCGGTTCGCAATTTAATGTCAGAACCTCCGTATTCCACCTATATAGGTTGTAATCTTAAAGAATCGAAGTAATTTAACTTCACGATTTGTTTTGTCGTTTATGATTTTTTTGGTGTTGTTAACACTTTAGGAAAAGTGTTAATGACTTTTTCTGATATGATGATGCGTGGTTTTGCAACCTTACAACAGGTTTTACCTCTCGAGGGATCTCAAGAGGCTTACAACCCCACCAGGCAGTGTACTTGACCGATGTAGTATAGTGAAGTGGTAAGTACGGGGGATTGATCATTCAACTCAAAGAATAGTGTTCGTTAGGATTGAAATTTATCTACTAGGTTTAGAGATGAGGGATAATTCTTTTTGCATTTTTATGTTTTATGGAAAGCAAGTAAAGATCTCAGGTTTTGGAAGAAGGGGCGGAATTAGTTGCTAATCAACTAACCCAAAAGCGACTACTTAAACTATTGTGTAGGAAAGTAAACTAGGGTTCTACAAGGGAAGTGAAGCATGTCTACCTATGATGTATTACTCCTTGCTAGCTATCAAATTCTACCTATTGACTGTAAACCTTGTTTTAATTGACGGGTGTATTCCTAATAACTCATGGAGTGGCATACGTATCTCTCCAATTCTATGAGCTCTTATCTCCTCCTATGACATGCACTACATAACCATAGGGATTGTAAACAGTGGTTCATGCATTAAATACTACCTTAATAGCCTAGTATGCCTCGACTACATGTTTCTTAAGACGTTCAAGCACGTTACCATAAAGGAGGTTGGCCAGTTTTCTTAAGCCTAACATCGATGGAACATTCAATCAAAACAAGAGTCAATAGGAAACAAGAATTATAAACTAAACCAACTAGATCTATTGAAGTTGTCACGCCTTAATTGATGGAGTTAGACACACACATCAACAAGCCCTCATTGATGAAGATAGACACAAACATCAACAAGAAATCAATAAGATCTAATAGATTATATACAAGTTTCACACAATCATAAGTAGACACTAGGTGATTTAGCAAAACATAATCAATGAAGAACAAGCAACAATAATAATGGAAGACATAATTAAGATAGAATCAACACACTAATACAAGATGTTTATGGAGTGATTAAGACCCTCTAAGTTGCTGGAAAAACACCTACCCTAACCCTAGAATCGGACTTAGGGTTTGGGGCATACAAAAAGTGAAGTTATAATGTTATATTTATAGGCTGATTTTCTGTCGGCAAAGGGTGACGGCATCAGCCCTAACAATTGACGGCGTCAGCTCGTCGTTTTCACTAAATCGAAGATTTTTCGTCCTCTTCGCGTGGGCTTTTGAATCACCCAAATCCGAGTTCGTATGAAGATTTTATGGCCAAAACAGTAACAGCTTCTCCGCGCGCAAGTTGTGATTGTCTTGTTTAACTTGTGATGGTTCCACTTTGGTTTCTTCTCGTGCAAACCTTCTTTCTGACGTCGTCACTCTATATCATCTGACGCCGTCAGGTTGAATCCTGACGCCGTCACCTTCAAAAGTCTTCTAGGACGTCTCTTGTAAACCTAAGGCCAGACGGCCTACTTCCAAATACACCTGACGCCGTCAGGTGTAACTTCCTCAAAAGTTCTCTGGAGCGTCAAGTACAAACATAAATCCACCTCTTTTGTCTTCAAGTGATGGCGTCACCTTATGGTATCTGACGCCGTCAGGTACTGTTCCCAGCATAATTTGAGACTTTGTCGTTTTCTTCACTTTTATGCTCCAAAAACGTCCAAATATGCATGTTTTCCATAATTCTTCCCAAAAGTACCTAAAATGACAAAAGGAACGATTTAGGGTAATAATTGATCAAATAAATACGATTTAGGGCTTAAATGACCCCTTAAAACCGTAACACTTTTCGTCTTATAAAATATCGCTACACTTGGGATTTGCTTGTCCTCAAGCAAATGAGATTTTCTACCAATCAAAATATAAGTTAGGGGTCATTTAACACGAATATAAAAGTAATTACAACAAATGATCATTCCACCTTAGTCAGAATAAGCACGAAAATTATACACTAGCACCTTACATTAAGTGTTTGGATACTCTCATCTCTCGGGTGTTGAAAATTTATATATCATAATTGGAAATTGAGAAATATCACTCATTACCTGTCATAGAAAATAGATTACCATAGGCTTGGGAAAAGATCACGCCTCCACCACTTTTGGCGTAAGCACCTAGGATAAACTATCAAAGAGGTCTTTACCAAGGGTTATAACGTTAGGTGTAGGGTATGGAAAACACGGTTTTGTTGGATAAAGGATAGTTTACTGGTGGCAAGTCAATCGTCTTGGTCAATTACATGTACAATGTGGCGTTGCTAAGCCAAGACTTGACTCAACTTAAACTACTACGACTCTCTTTTGGTATTTTTTTCAAGACACTATTTCGCCTTAAACAATAAAATAAAAGAAACGGATGGTAGCCCGTATGTTTTTCTCTTTTCTTTTTCTAATTTTTTTTTGTATTTTTCTTGATTTTTTTTCATACACTTTTACTCTACCATCCAAAATAATACATCAAAAGGAGCTCGTTTCCTCCCTACACTTGAACTTTTACATACTTTACACTTACTATTCTAATAACTCGAATTAAGATAATTGAAAACCTTGGAGTACTTTTAAAATATTTAGCACATATGGGGGTAATAATGTTGTTCTTCCCCATTACTCCATTACACTAGTACTTTACCCATGAGTCCCAATCGTCCCAAAACAATATGTACAAGGATGTGACTCGACTTAGCAACCATGTAATCGATTAGACAATTAACTAAGGGTCTAACACAAATGTTGTCACAATAATGCACTAAAGGTGAGTGCATACAAGGTCGGCTAAGGCGATTTGGGTGTACATTTAAGTGGGGTGTAAACAAATTCTCACATTGAGTAAGATGCTCAAAGGTCGAAACGAAAAGATAGGTTCTGAGGGGTGTACTAGGGGTATCGTGTACCAAAAATGGGTACAACGCAAAGGGTGTGGGAGAATTACTTGACCAATGTAGCCAACGTAATTATAACAAAAGCACGGGTGTAAAACAATGTGTTAATCCTAATGCCTCTTAT
The DNA here is from genome assembly GCA_014162995.1 of Artemisia annua. Classification (NCBI taxonomy): domain Eukaryota; kingdom Viridiplantae; phylum Streptophyta; class Magnoliopsida; order Asterales; family Asteraceae; genus Artemisia; species Artemisia annua. The sequence continues at coordinate 44,896 of LBNU01015527.1, forward strand.
CACGTAGTCAATCCTAACTACACGAATGTAGTCTCACTAGCGGTCGGTATGCATCACAAACGCAAGTTCTAGAATCTATAAACTACCGGTACACTCATAAGCACCAACAATGAATGCTTTTTCCTAAAGAACTAAAGGCGAGCCTCACATATTTGGGGTGGAAATTTTTTTTTGAGTGGTATGGTTTTTTTGTGCTAGTCATACAATTTCCTATCCATGAGACGCTTATTAAAACCAAAGTTTCACTCCTATATGTTGTAAAAAATTTTAAATTTGGTGCTAAAATTGCCCTAACCAATATTTCTCTTGGCTTTATTACGCATTCACTATTAAACAAAACAAAAATCAAGCGAAGTTGCAATTTCTAAGTCATCCTAATTTACCCTCCCTACACTTATACCGAACATTGTCCCCAATGTTCTAAATAAAAGATGTAAAAGTAAAATAAATGAGAATGAAAGAAACTAATACTCTCCTGATTCACTCGGTATTGATGATGTGATAATATGGTTGAATCTCCCTCCAAGAAAATGAATATGATAAGCTTCACTCTAGAATTACAATCATCCTCTTGATGTGTTGCACGTACATCTTCTTTTCCAATATAACCTGTAATCATCAATCCCAAAAACCAAAGCATCAAACCGAACAAAGAAAAACCACAACTAAATGAAATTCCAGACATAGAAATAAAAACAAAACAAAAGAATAAAAGGATAGGATACTTGTGAAATTAATTACAAATAGGAACTCATAAAACATACCCACAAGTATTGACACACAAACAAGATAGAATATATGCTAATCATGAATTGCGAATTTTTCACGTTCGAATTTCGTTCTTTTTAACAAAATATAAATTTCCCTACACTTATCTTTTTGTGAAATACCTTTATATGCTATTAAGACGAGGTTAGAAACAAAATAAAGCATCTTCACAAATTATTCGAAACATGAAAATTAAACAATTATGATTAAGCATATATGACACAAACAAACAAATAAAATAAAAAACATCAAACAATTAAAAACATGGGTTGCCTCCCAAGAAGCGCTTGTTTTTGTTCGAGTCACGAGCCTGACTCTACCCTTATTTAACAGAAATAGGGGAGGTTTTCCCTACACTTAGGATTAAGTGCGGGTGGAAGTAGCGATACACACCCTTAGGGTGGAAATATGCCACGTGAGGTGAAGGGGGTGAGTGAATGGCTTCCTTCATCCTAAAACTACCCGGATAATATTGGTTGATGGGTGGGCCGGTTCTTCTTTTGTCTCCTAGATGTAAATCTAAGGATGGAAAGGTGTGTAAAGATTGAGGTTCCGGTTCATCAACACTAGGAAATCCCCTAGAACTAAGAGTAAGGTCATCACTAAAAGTATTCAAACCTATATCCTCTATTGGTGTTTGGTCCAAGGGTTCTACCTCCATCGGGGTTCCTAAAGTCTCTTCTACTTCTTCCGGGTAAGTCACGGGCGGTGTGTGTGCCTCAATTGATGGTAGGACTTGTGGGGTATTTAGCGGGCTTACAAGATCATCAATGTGTTCATCCTGTATTATGGTAGTGCCTAACCATGACATGCAGCTAGGTGGCTCAACTATACCCTCATCCCCAAACAAACTTGTTTCATGATCCTTGAAATTTGTGTACAATTGACTTGTACTAACGTTCGTTGGGTTGTCTACTCTATAATAATATTGGGCACAATCTTCTATGGCATCCCATGCTTCTTCAGCATTTAATTCCCTAAGGTCCCAATTGGCAAAATCGTTAATGCACATTTGGTCATATCGGTTGACACGATCATAGAAGATTTGGGTTAGGGATGCTAAATCGAAGCTATGATGAGGGACTATTCGGAGTAAATTTTTAAAACGAGTCCATGCATCATATATGGGTTCATCTTGATATTGGTTGAACATCAAGATGTCATTAGGGGCGAATGGGTTTCGTGGTCGGTAGTATGGTGGATTCGCGTACTCCATAATGGTGAACGGAACAGTCAATGGAAAGGTTTCTACGAACAAAGACACAAAGAAAAGATAGACTACGGGAAAGCTAATAAAAAGAAAATAAAAATCTCACTAGATAGGAATCTAATGAGTAGACCCAATAAAATAAAATTTCAACCTAAGCAATAACTACTCCCCGGGCTGCGGCGCCAAAAACTTGATGCGTGGTTTTGCAACCTTACAACAGGTTTTACCTCTCGAGGGATCTCAAGAGGCTTACAACCCCACCAGGCATTGTACCTGACCGATGTAGTATAGTGAAGTGGTAAGTACGGGGGATTGATCGTTCAACTCAAAGAATAGTGTTCGTTAGGATTGAAATTTATCTACTAGGTTTAGAGATGAGGGATAATTCTTTTTGTATTTTAATGTTTTATGGAAAGCAAGTAAAGATCTCGGGTTTTGGAAGAAGGGGCGGAATTAGTTGCTAATCAACTAGCCCAAAAGCTACTACTTAAACTATTGTGTAGGAAAGTAAACTAGGGTTCTACAAGGGAAGTGAAGCATGTCTACCTATGATGTATTACTCCTTGTTAGCTATCAGAATCTACCTATTGACTGTAAACCTTGTTTAAATTGACGGTTGTATTCCTAATAACTCATGGAGTGGCATACATATCTCTCCAATTCTATGAGCTCTTATCTCCTCCTATGCCATGCACTACATAACCATAGGGATTGTAAACAGTGGCTCATGCGTTAAATACTACCTTAATAGCCTAGTATGTCTCGACTACATGTTTCTTAAGACGTTCAAGCACGTTACCATAAAGGAGGTTGGCCAGTTTTCTTAAGCCTAACATCGATGGAACATTCAATCAAAACAAGAGTCAATAGGAAACAAGAATTATAAACTAAACCAACTAGATCTATTGAAGTTGTCACGCCTTAATTGATGGAGTTAGGCACACAAATCAACAAACCCTCATTGATGAAGATAGACACAAACATCAACAAGAAATCAATAAGATCTAATAGATTCTATACAAGTTTCACACAATCATAAGTAGACACTAGGTGATTTAGCAAAAGATAATCAATGAAGAACAAGCAACAATAATAATGGAAGACATAATTAAGATAGAATCAACACACCAATACAAGATGTTTATGGAGTGATTAAGACTCTCTAAGTTGCTGGAAAAACACCTACCCTAACCCTAGAATCGGACTTAGGGTTTGGGGCTTACAAAAAGTGAAGTTATAATGTTATATTTATAGGCTGATTTTCTGTCGGCAAAGGGTGACGGCGTGAGCCCTAACAATTGATGGTGTCAGCTCGTCGTTCTCACCAAATCGAAGATTTTTTCGTCCTCTTCGTGTGGGCTTTTGAATCACCCAAATCCGAGTTCGTATGAAGATTTTATGGCCAAAACAGTAACAGCTTCTCCGCGCGTAAGTTGTGATTTTCTTGTTTAACTTGTGATGGTTCCACTTTGGTTTCTTCTCGTGCAAGCCTTCTTTCTGACGTCGTCACTCTATATCATCTGACACCGTCAGGTTGAATCCTGACGCCGTCACCTTCAAAAGTCTTCTAGGACGTCTCTTGTAAACCTAAGGCCAGACGGCCTACTTCCAAATACACCTGACGCCGTCAGGTGTAACTTCCTCAAAAGTTCTCTGGAGCGTCAAGTACAAACATAAATCCACCTCTTTTGTCTTCAAGTGACGGCGTCACCTTATGGTGTCTGACGCCGTTAGGTACTGTTCACAGCATAATTTGAGACTTTGTCGTTTTCTTCACTTTTATGCTCCAAAAACGTCCAAATATGCATGTTTTCCAGAATTCTTCCCAATAGTACCTAAAATGACAAAAGGAATGATTTAGGGTAATATTTGATCAAATAAATACGATTTAGGGCTTAAATGACCCCTTAAAACCGTAATACTTTTCGTCTTATCATATGATTAAGATTTTGTTTTAAAAATTTTTTTTTACAAGTGATGTGATTTGTACAAGGAGGGTTTTGAAAACCACTAAACCTAAACGTTTTGAAAACACGCAACAACCTCCCCGGCAGCGGCGCTAAAATTTGACTTGCCCCAAATAGTCAACTAAGTCAACCAAGGGTTCCTGGTCAACTAAGTCAAGCTATGAGAGAGAAAGTGATCAATTTATGATCCGGTGTAAGCACAGTGTATCCTCGGGTCGTTATGTCCCAGCGAGATTGAAATTGTGTTTTGAAAACGTTTTGGGAATAAGTGATTTGGGAATAGTAACCAGATAAGGATTTGGATTGATTTTACACTACTGATTACTTGGAATTAAGATGATGAAACAATATTAACAAACACAGAATTACAATTAATCCTAAAAACGTAAATGCGTACTGAAAAAGTGGAAATATGCAAAAATAAACTACAGGGGGTGAAATTGAAACTTTTACAAACTTGAAATTAAAAGAAAATTAAATTAAACACAAAATTATTTTTTTTTTTATTATTTTAATATTTAAATACTAATTATTTAATAATACTATTTAAAACTTAATTAAAATTCTATTTAAAGTAATCTAAAAAGAGTTATATTACAAATTAAAATTATAAAATTGCAAAATTAATTTCTAAAAATCTAAAATGACTTAAAAGAAATATAAAAATTGAAAATATGTATTTTTGTCTTTTTGTGGATTTAATACTAATTAATTACTAATTATATTAATTAAAATAATTTAACTAATTTAAATTACTAATAATACTAAAAATGACTTAGATAATTATGAAATATTTTATAAAACTAATTAATTAATACAGGAACCTTAAAAAATTTTAAAAAGTTTATAAAAACTATTATTAAACTATTTTACTAATTATTTACTTAATTACTAATTAAAAACTATTTAAACTAATTTAATTAAGAGAAATAGAAAATTAATAGTAAGAATTATAAAAATATTTTCTAAAAATTCTAAATGAATTATAAAACCTAGGAAAAATATAAAAAAGTACTAGTGATTAAAATTAAACAGTAGGTGATTTTCTTTTTGGTATTTCAATTAAAACTAATTTAACTAATATTAATTATTATAAACACTAAATTAACAGATAAAAATCTAAGAAAATTATTATAAATACTACAAGTGAACAGGAACTTATGAAAATTATAAAAATGAAAATTGCTTTTTGAAAAAGCTCAGGAATAAGCCAAATGGCATAAATAGAAGCTATCACTTTTTTAAAAGTGATTATTTTTTGAATTTTCTTTTTGACAGATGTTCTAACAATGAAAATAAGCAACTTTTATGAAAACACTTTTTACAAAACTCAAAAATAAGCACTTTGCACCCCTTAATAGCTTAACAGATGGATTTTTTGGATTTTTGTGAATGCAAAAGCTCTTAAAAAGCTACACATTGTACACAAGCTAGAAATTAAGATGCAAACAACTTATGTAATCACAAAATAAGCCAAAGAGATAAGAAAAACACACTGGATAAGCTAGAAACAACAAATAAGCACTTATGCTAAAACACAGAACCAAACAGGTTTATAAGGTTAATTCAAGCTTTTGTGGGGCCCACAAATAAGCTGAGAGATCCAAAATAGCTTGAACCAACATGCCAACCTGGGAGGCTTCTCAATGAACCAATAAGCACAACTTATGGTTCACTATTGAGCTTGTGAGAAGCTTGTGAAAAAGCTAGTATACACTGAATACTCAGTGTACACTGAAAGATGGGACAAACAAAAAGCTATAAGCAGCCCTATCAATTAAGCTAAAAAGCACAAAATGAGCCTTGGACTAAAAAGTTTGGTTGATCAGCTTTCCAAAAAGCTAAATCTCAAAGGGTGGGGCCCACTAATGAACACTGTGCAACCCTGTGAAGTAGGGTGTGCACATTGGGTGAATGGTGGTACATGGGAAGCTAAAACTCAAACAGGCAAGTTCAAAGTCAAATTTTTGTGAGTAAATGATTTCCAAAATCTGTTTTTCTTTTTGTTATGGATACACAAGCAACAAAATTACTCAAATCAACGAAAAGTTTGGACTTCCAATCCCTAATAAACCCTACAGATCACAGAGAAAAACTAGCCATTTTAACAGTTATGGAAATTTTGACTTTTTCTAATGAACACCTAAGTTGACTTTTATGAACTTTGATTTGGATTTTATGACTGAATATGTTGTATTAAACTATATTAAGACTATTTTAAACTAAATTACCTACTTGTGAAAGGATTTGATGAGAATTTGAACTAAAAATCATGACAGATTATGAGTTTGAATGGAATTAAAAGGCAAATTGACTTTTTTGCAAAAGACCACTGATTTTATGATTGTTCTGAGCTAATAGGATCCTAAGTGACATGTACCAAGCAACAATAACAACTACTTAGAACACAGAGATCACAGTTTAACCAAACAAGAGCTTTTGAAAACAGATTTTTTATTTTCAAAACAAATGAATGATTTAGACTATGAAACTGATTTCCAACAACTTATGGAGGTGTAATGAACTTAAACAAACACAGAAACAACAGATTTGGCTACAAATACATAAGATGCTATAGATTACTAATTTGACAGTGAAATGGAAAACTAAGCAACTATGAAATTCAACAAACAAGCATACAATTCTAAGCAAGATTATGACTAAGATACACTAAATAAGCAATAAAAACACAAAGATGAACAGAAATGAGCAATAGCACAGTAAATTGGAATTTGAGAATTTGGCTTACAACTTTGCACTCCAAGCTACACTGTATTTTAGGGTTTCTAAAAGCTTTTACAAGCTTTCTAGGAGCTTATGTGAGCCTAAGAGTCCATAAACACAACTACAAATAACATTAAACAGATTTGAGATTTTTGAATTTTTGAAAGTGCATAAACTGAATTCAACAAGATAGAACTGAAATTGATTATCATAAAAGGTTTGAAATACACTGAGAATACTAGAATTACAACTTGAAAGCTTGAAATTACACTAGAATTTAAGAAAACTACAATTCAACACTAATTTAGCTAAATTGCACTAGATAGTCTTCTCTTCTCCATATCTTTCTTTATATAGGGGTCTTCTAGGGTTTATGTAAGCCTATGAGCAAATCCCATTGATAATCTGAGCCATTGGATGAGAGAGAGATGATCTTGGCCGTTCAAAGGTTTTTGGCGCCAAAAGTATACAACTGCCAATTTGGACCTGTGGGGGTGGTGCATTTACTGTTTTTGGCTTGTTAGGTATACATGGTGGGTTGGGCGGTGGATTTGACAAGGATGGTGGAGGGTGGTGCATGTGATGGTGTTGCAGGTCAAGTGGTGTGGGGGTGAGAGGGAAGGTGGGAACGGGGGAGATATAAAAAATAGAGTATTGGGCTTGTGTTGGCCACAGAAAGAAAATGGGCAAAGGGAAGTTATAAAAGGGGGTGTTTGTTATTGGGTTTGGATTTTTGGGTTTGTTTTGGGTTACTAATACAAAAAGGGTCCGTTTGTTTTGTAGCTTATAACAAGGACCAAATTTGTAATTTTGGATTTTTGAGGGTCTGGTTTTGCCATCTCTCCAAAGTATCTTCAAGGGTGATTTCTTGCCAATTGTGAATAGTACAAGGTCTTTAGTTGACTTTTCCACTTTTTGATTATCTAGGGACCTTTTCTGCCAACTTTGAAACTTGAGGGACCAATTATGTAATTTAACCAAACTTTTCACCCAAGGACTATTTTTGCCAATGTTTCACAATACAAGGACCATAATTGTTATTTTCTAAAAGATTTTAATCCCAAGGGCTATTTTTGACAGTTTTGCAAAGTTCAGGGACTAAACTTGTAAACTTTTGAAACTTTTCATCAAAGGACTAATTATGACAACTTGTGATTTTCTAAGGACTTTGGTTGACTTTTCTTTCAAAATTAATGCTTAGGGAGTATATTTGACATGTTTTAAAAGTTGAGGGACTGAAACTGCCAATTGTGCAAACTTTGTTCGTTTTTCATTTGTTTTCAAACATTTTGCATCTAAAACATGTAAAACACAACCTTGGGATATTTTCAGTATTTTGATGCATATTTGGGTGTTTTTGGATGTTTTGGCAGTTCAGATGATACAAAAATGATGAGTATTTACACACTCATCACCCCGAAAGGGCTTTCACTGACATACCGAAATATCCCAATGATTAGGTGAGTCGCTGGAGATCACCCCAGGACTGTAGACCGTTTGGAACCACCACCGCGAACACTAAGCGTAACCCACAAGGAGTTACCGAAGTGACCTGCTGTCAGGGCTGTTTGATGTTGACTCTGGCAGGAATTTCCATTCAATCATTGAGAAGCACAATTTGTACATTCTCTCATAAATGTTCTGGCAGATTGCTAAGATCTATGTAGGACTCTAAAGTTTACAACTGGTGTCCATAATGTGGGACAACCAGTGTAGAAATATTAAGTGTTCCTAAGAGATCTTTTGATGAATCTCGGGGCTCTATACTCGATAAGTGCACATTGGTTTCCTATGCGGAGATTAGGGAGAGGTCTCCTGTTTCAATATCAACCAACTCTAAGAGAAGGTCGATAGATTACACCGGTTCCCCGTGAGAATGAAACAAGCTCTTTTGAGAGAACTTGAGTGGCTAGAAGGTTTAGTGCAGTGCGTCACTGGGTCCATGGCGTCTTGTCTTCAATATCGGTGTTGCCTTAGCAACAACCAGTAGCATATGAATTGTACCCGGTGTCTGCCCTAAGGTTGAACAAATGAAGGGCTATTTCTTTTCACCCTTTTCTTTACTTTTTTTTTAATTCTTCAACCCCTTCTTTCTCCTTTCATTCTTTCTCCTTTTTTTTTTCATATCATACCTAAGGACTTCTAGTTCTAACTATTGGTATTGTCCCTGGGTAGATCCCTTCGGCTCTTACGGATCATAGGACGGTTATTCCTAACCTTATAACCCCTTTACTATCCTATTGTTGCCATTAGAACCAAATGTTTGAAATTCTTCTCAAAGTGTTTATGATAATGCAACATATTTTGGTTAACACTTTGAGGGTTTTTATTTCATTTTGAAGGACTCCCCCTTCACATGTGCTCACGTATTGATTCAGAAATTTGCACATGCGGGAGGAGTAGGCACTTTTGAAATGATCCACTCTGAATAGACAATCCCCCGAGGGACACGTTTACGTTGTGTAGTTAAAGAGATCCATTATCAGCTTTTAGGTGACAACTAGCTCTAATAACTACCTTGAAGTTGTTAACACTTCTTGTAAAGAAGGTTAGACCCGTCATAGTTCATGTCTAATCAGAGTTTCTCGAATTGGTACATTCTACTTGGACATAGTCCTTTCGATTTCAGACATGTAAGTTTTGTCAATTCTAGGGTGATATCTGAGTCGAGCTCGCATGAGATCTTTTCACATTTAGCATACATACCATCATATTTTAATCACCTTTTCAATTTCTCCCCCTCAAAAATAGCATATTAAATGTTGTTTTTGAGAAACTTTTGATTAAAATATGCCTTTTGAATCTTATGGGGAGAATTCAACGAGAACATTTTGTTTTTGAACAAAGAATTTTCAAGTACTCCCCCTAACAAGTGAACACTCATTGAGGTGAAATACTTGTCTTTTGTGTAGAATCGTAAAAAACTGAAATTTTGATTAATTCTACTCAAAAGTAAGAAGCTTTCGCTCCTTATTTTAGGATTGAGGCACTGATGCGTACCACAGGGTCCTTTCATTACAAGAACGGGTTGTACACTGTTATGTGTGCACAAACCATTGTAATAAATGATTGAAAATGATAATGAAAAATAGATAATGTTGTACCAAAAAGGAGTAATCAGAGTAAAGGATGATCAGGACGACGATAAGTGAGAATGTTCGGAATTGGTGCCCTTCCTCCAACCAAGCTTTCCAATCTACGAATATGATCTTTGAACTTCAATCGATGGTCAATCCTATCCATGAACTTTAGAGCTTCGCTTACATCATGCTTTGTCCAGCCTACATTAATTCCCCCATCGTGTTTCTTGAGCTTTTCATCCAGCGTTATTCTGACGAACTTAAGTGTCTGATCCCCAAACTTATAAGTCTCATCATATCTCATGAATTTGTTGACATTGTATTTGGCAAATATGACCCCAAATGGTTTGTTGTTGAACGTGTAAGGTCTCATGTCTGGGATGCCTGGAATTTGCAATTGTGGGGCGGTGAAGTTGAGAGAAGTTTGATAGCTTTCAACTCCTAACTTTGCGTCTTCAACTCTTGCTCGGATGATAAGTTGACGTGTAAAGATCAGAAGTGAGTTGATGATGTCATACTGAAGGCTGTCGGGCAGATTCTGAATTTTTCCTTGAACCTTAAGTAAGTACATATCTTCAATGTCGTTTAGATTCAATCGGTGAAAGTCAGCTTCACTGATGGAATACAACTTGTCATCACTTTGTCGGACCACAATTTTGTCGAGAAAGTTGTAACCAAAGCTTCTTTCTGTTTCAGGAACTTCTTTGATCCCAAGAATGCAGTGTTCTGAGAAAACCTTGTCTTTTGATTTGAACGTCAACTTCCATTTGAAGAACCATCCACGCATCTCCGGCCACTGAAGATTACCCACAGCTGCTTCGACATTATATTTGGAGACCGATGTTGAGTACAAACCCCTCATTTGTTCTTCAAGATCATCGAGAGGATATGAAGCGGCTTTCAACTTGGTAAGAGATGAAGCATATGGGTGTGCAGGTTCGGTGTTGCCATGAATGAGATATTTCAGATCATTGTTGAAGAAATACTCCTTAGGAATCTTTGGACGGTTGGGAGGACCAATGAGAGGTAAAGGTTGAGAGAAGTCTTGAAACTTAAAGTCATTAGGATCAGTTCCAGGGTAAATTCTATCCCATGGAGGCCTCTTTTCCCACGTAATATTCTCTGACAGTGCACGTGCGACTTCATCAACATTGTATTCAAATTCAAGTTCACTTGTAGTACATGTCTTGAATTCCGTGAAACCTGCTTTACGAATATTCACTAAGTGTGAGAGTTGAAGTTTCTTGGTCATCATTATTTTCTTGATCCGTTTTGTCAAACCGACAATTGATCCATCAATGGGTACATCTGACTCAGGAACATCCGGATGAACATCAACCATTTCATCGAACCAGTTGTATGTTGGAGAAGAAGGGTCAATCCATTCTTGAGCTGGAGGAAATGGTGCTTCCTTTGGTGGTTCAGTGATGTTGGCAGGTAGATCTTGTGGGACTTCATACTCGGAACCTTGAACATCCAATTCCTTAGTTGCTTCCATTTGAACATCATCCATAGATTGCATTGGAATTTCACCAGTAGCTGGTGTACTGGTCCCTCCTGTTTGAGGTCTAGAAGTGGAGCCAAACGTTATTTTACGCTTATCTTGCGGTTGTGGATGATTGTCTAGATCAGAATCGTCATGGCGGCGCTTGGAGGGCTTAGTGCGCTTGCAGGGTTCATCCTTCTTAGCAGCCTTTTTCATTGACTTGATCAAAGCCTTTCTCAGTTCTTCCTCATCTGGATCATTCACAATAGCTTCCAACAGCTTTCCCTTGAGGTCACTAGCAGATGGTTTAGATGGTAGAGTCTGAATGGTTATCAGAGTTGTCTGAAACGTCTGTGTAACAATCCCTTCAAGATTATCTTTAACGTATTGTTCCATGGTTGCTGGGAGTTTGTCACGAACATATTTTCGAACTTGTCCTAGCAATCGACTCTTAAGTCTGTCTGCCACAGCTGCGTCAATGTTGTATACTTTGAATTGTTCAAACTCTTTCTTTTGTTATGAAACCTGCCCTTGTAGATTCTTCAATTGTTGTTGCAGCGATTTCAATAGACTTGGATGAATGAACGTTTGTGATTCCAGGGTTTGCTGAGGGTGAAGTGGTTGGGACTTTGAAGGCTGATCCTGAGACGAAGTTACTTGAGATTGTTTGACTGGAGTAGTAATAGGAACAATCTTGTAATCTCCGGTGATATCAACATTTGTGTCATCTGTTTCTTGATCATCATCATCACTACCGGTTTCATTATCACTTTCTTCTTTATTTGATTGTTCATCAGTGTTCTTTTCTTCATCACTTATTTCTTTTACCCTTTCGTCACTGCTTTCCGTTTCACCTTCAGATTCATCATTGACAGCTTCTGTATTATCCTTATCTTTGTCACTTTCCTGTGGTTCATCATCAGTAGACTGTCTTTCAGAGCTTGATGACACTTCTGCCCTTTCTGAATCATCTTTTTCTTGATCAGTATCTGAGATTGTTTGAGAACCGGATTCCTCAGACTTATCTTCTTCTTCTTCCTCAGATGGCTGAATCTCTGTTTCGACATCTTTAGTGCCAGACCCTTCACCTTTCCTTTTTAGCATGGCTATTCTTTCCTCTTCCGAATGTTTACTTTCTTGTAATGTTAGTTGCAGTTGTTCCTCTTCTTCTGATTCGGATATAGGTGGAGTTCCAGCTTCTTCCTGAGGTTCGTTGCCCTTTCCCTTTGCTTCTTTTTCCTTTTTAATCTTAAGAATTTTTTGTCTAATGGTTTCTTCCTCAGTTTCCTCATCAGTTGGTTCATCACGAATGGTAAGATATCTTTTTGGCTGACGAGTAACTTTCTTTGATCTAGACTTAGGAACTTTCGTGCCCTTTTCTACATCCTTTGCTGTTGTTTTGGTTTTCTTCATGGTTAAACCAACCGAGTTGTGTCTTTGGGCATCATCATATATCTCAAATGCTTTGGTATTACGAACAACATCAGTTAAGAGTATGCCAGGAATTCTCATCCCTTGATTCGTGGTGCTGGTTTTCTGAATTCTGGCTTGAGAATACATTTGATCCAAAACAATTGTATGTTCTTTATCCTCCCATCTAGAATCAATCTCTGGATATTTGTGCATGAAGTAACCAATGAGAAGCTTGGTATAATGACCAAAGGGAATTGTTGTTGATGATGATTCATGAAATTGACAACATTGAAGAATCATGTCTTCCCAAATTAATTGATCATAGTCAATAGGTTTAACTTTGACAACCCCCCAGTAGATTTGCATGAGTTCAAGTGATGGGTGTTCGTGCCAAGTTGCTCTACCAGTTACACAGTTGGTGAGGATAGAGTATAGGGTGAGCCATGGTTGTGGTATGAACTTTCTGTCGATCGAGGATAGGTTGGTGAGTTTCTTCTTTGATTCATCATACCCAAGTTCACGAAGTAATCTGATAATCTCTGACAATGAAGGTAATGGAGTGAACTTCTTGATGTTTCTGGTGCCTTCTGCGGGTAAACCAAGAACTGAGCGGAGGGTTTTGACATCAAACTGAATATCCTTGTGATCAATACGAGTTTCCATGGTTTTGCTATCTCTGCTAACTTCAAGATTATTCCAGAACTGTCTCAAATAGACTTCAAGTACTGAGCATGAGTCTTTGAGTATGTGTCGAATGAAATGATGCTTCAAAATTTCCACAATGATTTGACAAGTTGGATGGCATGGGAGTTTCTCAAGATCAATTTTCAAGTTAGACTTTCTGACATTCCTGTCTTGTCCTTGGATTAACTCATGTCTAGGAGTGGTTCCTTGAGACATCTTAGTACCTGAAATGCATCAATAACAACCAACACATACAATATGGTGATATTTAAGTTAGGTTACATTTCAAAATCCAAGAAGTCATCTTGATAGTTTAGTGTGACTAATTAATATAGCAACATACGTAAACATGCACAACTAATTAGCATCAAACCAAGATGGACATACACGACATATCATACATATTTAAGCATAACTTGAAATATCTGAACAGAGTATATTCGATAAAGTCAAACGTATACTTGCTTACTATACAAAAACCAAGCCCATGTTACATACTCGATAATACATAACAGTCCATACTTGATATCACATAACAGTTATAAGTCTATTCCTTACTCGATAAAATCTAAAATTTTTGGACAGAGTTTAGTTTAATATGAGTCACAAGAGAAGGACCCATACTCGATGGTCCTTGTTGGTCCACTCCTTACTCGGAGACATACATTGAAATCCTTACTCGACAGTTAGACAGAAACATGTTACTTGATAAAACATGACATAGTTTATTCGATAAGGACTGAACAAGCTTGCATACTCGATAAATGCACTTACTCGATAAGGGAGCTTACTCGATAAAGAAACATGTTTGGCTTACTCGATGACTTCCAATTCGATAAGGTATCATATTTTTCTTACTAGAAGAATAGAGACAACTTATATCGAGTAAGAAATTGGATTTCTTACTCGACAAGAAATTGTCCTTATGCTTCGAGTAAGGCAAACATGATGCCTTACTCGATAAGATTGCTAGTTACTCGATAATCATCAAAGGTTACTCGATAAGTTCATAGGCTTACTCGATAATCTTCATAAAGACCAAAAATTATCTGTGTGATTTGGGTCATGGGAATGCTACACTTTGTTGTCATTTCACATCTAGAAGCGTAATCCAATCCTAAATCTAATATAAGCCAAACACCTTTTTCTAAATAGTGAAAACAATGATACGACCAAAGCGTTTTTTAAGCATATGTTAAACTTAGGTTCTGAAACGTTAGGTGCATGTTAGGGGAACAAATACAAGCCACAAACAATATTCAAAACACACAAACATGAACCCAAACGATTCCAGCCAAGAATACGAGCCCTAAAATCCAATTTTCTCCTATTTGCACAAATCTGATGTTACAACGGCCAAATAAAGGATGTAATCTAACAAATGTAGACCTACCACAGCGTAACATCAAATTTAATTAGCCTCAATCATCACATTTAAGAAACACCAAAATTATGCGCTTAAACCCTAATCGTCAAGTATGAGCATTTGAACCACAGAAAGTATACAAGAATTTGAGCACATGATAACTAGCAAGTAATGAACAAGATTAACACTTACAATTAAAGAAAACTCAAAGTTAAAAATCTGGGTCAAGAGGAAAATTTGGCAGCGCAGGGACGTGTTTTTGGTTATGTGTGATAAATATGAGTTTATTCCTTGGCTTATATAAGGAACACTTTCAAGTTTTGGCATAATTGGCCCTGGACTTACTTACAACCTAAAATTTTGACCATTTTAGCAACTTAAGTCCCTAGAGTTGTTAGGTCATAACATTATGAGTCCAAATGGTTAAGCCTTTTAGTTTAAGTGACGATACTCCCCCTCGAACCAATACCACACATTGACGGCGGTTTTAACAAAACTTTTGACTCAAGAGTTCGTCGGAAAAGATATAGATGAAGAAAATTAAATTTTGATGATGAATTAATGAAGATATATATAAAAAAATTCACAAGAATGTGACAAATTTTCTTGAAGTAGTGATTTTTTTTAACTAATAAAAAATAATGAAAATCTTTTTGTGTTTTTCTGATTTTATAATTTTGTATTTTGTTTTTGAAAATATATTTACAAAATGTTTTGGTGTCTGACTCACTTAATTGTTTTTAAGAAAAGATTTTAAATCATCCAGAGTCAAACACAGCATACCAATCTGGTGAACCAGTTCAGCAAACCTTGTTGGAGCAAGGGCTTTTGTGAATAAGTCTGCCAGTTAGTATTCAGTACCTACAAAGTATAATTCAACAGTACCCCTTTCAACATGCTCTTTAATAAAATGATACCGGAGAGCGATATGCTTTGATTTGGAGTGAAGAACCGTGTTGCAGGAGATGGCTATGGCACTTTTGGAATCACAGTAAATCAGAATTTTGTTGAATGTGTAACCATAGTCTTGCAGCTGAGATCGCGACTTGAGCACAGCATGCAGACATGGCTACATATTCCGCCTCTGTTGATGATAACGATGTGCAATCCTGCTTCTTTGACTGCCAAGACACAAGCTTATCTCCAAGAAACTGCAAGCCACCAGAAGTACTTTTGCATGTATCTAAACACCCTGCATGATCAGCATCTGAAAAGGCTATTAGTTCAAAACCAAAATCCTTCGGATACCAGATCCCCAAGTTAATGGTTCCCTTTACGTATCGAAGGATTCTTTTAGCCTCATTGAGGTAACGTTCAGTAGGACTGGACTGATAACGAGAGCACATATATACAGCAAATACTATGTCTGGTCTGCTAGATGTGAGATACATGAGTGACCCAATAATACTTCGGTATTTGGTGGGGTCAACTGGTTTCCCATGTATATCAGCATCTAGCTTTGTTGAGTAGGCCGTTGGTGTAGAATAAGTATCACAACTGGTCATTCCATGTTTCTTTATTATTTCAAGAGCATATTTGGACTGGTTAAGAAAGATTCCACGGGGTGATTGATGAACTTGTAGTCCTAAGAAGAACGAAAGTTCACCCATAATGGACATTTTAAAATTTTGTTTCATTAATTTTGCAAAAGCGTTTGAGTATTTTTTATGTGTAGATACAAAAATAATGTCATCGACATAAATTTGAACAATTAAAATGTCCTCCCCGTGTTTTTGAATAAACAGTGTTGGATCGATTGTTCCTATAGTGAAATTATTGGCCAATAAGAATGAAGATAGTTTATCGTACCATGCCCGAGGGGCTTGTTTAAGACCGTAGAGAGCCTTCTTGAGTCTGTACACATGGTTAGGATGTTCAGGGTCGACGAATCCTTAGGTTGACTGACGTAGACCACTTCACATAATTTGCCGTTTAAAAATGCCGTTTTCACATCCATTTGAAAAACAACCATATTTTTGTGAGCAGCGAATGCCAGAAATATGCGAAACAGCCTCAAGTCTAGCCACTGGTGCGAAAGATTCCTCATAATCAATTCCTTCTTCCTGAAAATAATCCTTAGCCNACGAATCCTTAGGTTGACTGACGTAGACCACTTCACATAATTTGCCGTTTAAAAATGCCGTTTTCACATCCATTTGAAAAACAACCATATTTTTGTGAGCAGCGAATGCCAGAAATATGCGAAACAGCCTCAAGTCTAGCCACTGGTGCGAAAGATTCCTCATAATCAATTCCTTCTTCCTGAAAATAATCCTTAGCCACCAGTCGGGATTTGTTACGAATCACTGTGCCTTCTGCGTAAAGCTTGTTTTTCCAAATCTACTTCAGCCCAATGACATATATCCCATCTGGTTTTTTCGACTAACTCCCACACTTCGAGTATTTTGAGTTGATCGAATTCCACTTGCATTGATTCAATCCAGTTGTCGTAGGTTAATGCTTCCTTAATGTTTTTAGGTTCAGCTTGACACACTGTGAGTGCATAAATGTAATTTTCAACATCGGTGTGGAGTTTGCATCTAGTCATGACTGGTGCTTTTGGATTGCCAATAATATTTACTAAAGGATGGTCTTTGGTCCATTGATGTGTTGCGGGGTGGTGTTGATAAAACAACTACATATTAGTTGGTTCCAAATTGCGTGTTGATGACTCTGCAATGTCTTCAACAGTAGGAGTTGGTGCAAAAAGATTAAAGAACGCATTTGGGTCATAATCTGCAGGTGTGGGTACTTGTTTGTTCTGATCTTCAGCTGTATTGTCGGTGTTGGAAGCGGTTTGTTCAACAGTTGTTGGTGATTCGATTGGAGGTGCACTGGTGTCTACAGTAATAGTTGTAGGAGCAGGTGTATCAGGTATTGGAATGTTATCAGGTTGAGCAGCAGAACTAGTGGATACATCTGGTGCACGTTGATCAAAAGTATCATCAAACAACGGAGCAAAGATCCTTTCCAATTCTTTACGGGTTAGAGACAATGGTTCAGTTGAAGAATCTAGAAAGTTAAGACGGTTGGTTGCGGGTCCTAAGCTGTTTTGCTCAGAAGCCATAACATTAAGCTCGGGTCCGAAGCTGAGTTATTCCGAAGCCATTCCTGTTATATTTGAAAAGAAAGAAAGAATAGACAAAATAGAAAAACTTGGATCCCCAAGAGAAACTGGGTTCCAGATGTTAGAAGCATAAAGTTGTAGTGTCAATAATCTTCTTGACACCAGAACACACTATATCAATGATTTCCTTTCTCTTCTCCGTCACACCCTGAATTTACCTGTTATATGGCAGCGGAATGGAATACCTGGGTGTAATGAACAGGGCATCTCATACAAGGTTATATTGAACGACCTAAAGTGTCGTTTTGAAAATACATCGTTTGATCATTAAAACATTCAGAGTTTACAAAATAGGTCCCATAATGGTGTTACAAGTTCATGAAAAATAGTTCAACTTGATCAAACGTTACATAAGTGCATAAAATGAAAGGTAAGACGCGTCGACTCTTCGACTCCATGATGGTCCATATGCAAGTCACATGTTGTNCCATTTCTGGGCAGTTTTTATGAATATTTGGATGGCTGTAGATTACTCATCTAAAGTCCAAATAACGATCGGCTTTTTGATTTGAAAACTAGGCAAGGTGCTCTAACTTTTGTTCCTTGTGGTCCAAAACTCCAAAACTGAGTCAATTGACGAAAAAATGGCTCTCAACATGGGTGTTTCTAGGTATACTTAGAAAATTTCTGGGTAAGTGCTGGTGGTTTATTAGTGAAAATAATAGCTTTCGAAAAATCATAACTAATTCGTTATAAGGCCGATTTTCAAGTTCTTTATATCCCCGGAAAGGTAAAAATATATACTAACATATTTTCAATAGTTTGGCAAGTTTTGAAAAGGTCTAAGGCTCGTTTTTGGTCAAACAAATTCGTACATCAACAACATTTTCCGGAAATTATATAAAACTAGTAGCATTTTGTTTTTGGCATAATTTCTTCGTTATAAGTCCGTTTTTAGTGGTTCAAAAGGCCATAGTTTCATCTAAGGATGTATTTTCTATATCTTAGGTCCAAAATATACCAAGACTCACTGAATTTTTCCAACTTTAAAAATAGGGACAAAATGTTTATATATAGTTCCAAAAATGATATAACTTGGTTTGTACATGTCCAAATTCACTACTATCAACAACAACTCATCCCTTAATATACCATACACCTTCTGTTGGGGTATAAAAGATCAAAGTACTGCTGGATATCAAAGTGCTGCTCTTCAGAATACTGCTGAAGTATTAAAGTCCATTGTGTGTCCTCACGCAATCGTAACTCACGTCATTACGCTTTCAATAGAAGATAAATACCCATTTACGAACACACTGGCTCTTTAGGCATGCCAAACACTTTTTTTGGGTGTAAATAGTTTAAGCAATGTCCCGGCATCTGGTGGGAAACTGTGAATGGAAACCAATGGATAAGATTCGCAAGAGAGACTCATAGCTGATAGTAATCGATTTTTATTCCTCTTATGTATAAACTGATGGCCAACATTGATTCCTCGGTTCTTTCATTTTTGACTAAAATGGTAGAACATTCCAAAGTATCATCGAAAAAGGTCCGTCTCATAATTTCATAGAAATAAAACATCTAGAAATTTTAGCTTGATGATCGGTGGGTGGGGTTAATATAGACTTCTTCATGATATTCTGATTTTTGGGTCAAATAACTGATTTTTTAAGAAAAAGGGGGAATTCACTAAAGCGAGTTGGGAGAACCGAAGATACATATACGGATTCAACCTAGTATAATAGCTGAACCCCTTGTATTTGGATATTTCGATAAATTGGTACATCGTCACTCCGAAAAAAACCCTTTTAACATGTTTGTAGAATAAGCGCAAAGGGAATTATCTTCATCAGACCTTACCTTCAACTTTTCCCAAATCTGGTCAATGGTATTAAGGGATATGTTTATCACAAGCCCCAAGATAAGCGGATATAACAAAGACGGATTTCTTCTAAATAGTTATGGATTTAATTTAAGACGATTAAATTTCTAGATAGATGCCTGATATACAAAAAATAAACTTCATAGGGTGTTTTCATCCTGAGGTTTTGTGATAAGAAACTCTAAATTCAAAATAGCAACGGCCCGCCAACTCTCACCTCGCGTCCAGCCCCCACAACACTCTCGCATACGGTGCCCGCTCGACGTCTGCGCCCGCAACCAGTCCGCGCCTCGCGGTCTCCACAGCGCAGCCCGCCTCGTCTACCTCAACCCCCGGGTTCTCACAGTCTCCCTTCGTCTTCCTGGCACACACCCTCCATTCACCTGCTGACGCGAGGTGATAGACTCAGACCCTCGACACTTCCCGTCTTAATTTGCTTATATTCACCAGCCCGAGAGCACAACAACCTCATCCCAGTCCCACGGTCTCGGTCGACTTCGCACGACTCGCAGTCACTCTGCTCGAGACCCGCCCGCGGTCGATACTTTAACGTTTCGTCTTAGTTTGTTTTCAGGGAACCACTCAGCACCGCGTCGACAGATCATGAACCCATCGACAAGCTCCTCTCCCGTATCTGAATCCCAGACCAGACCCAACCCTAAAAACAGACCTGGCAATCAATCTGTCTCACAATAAGCAGTCACTTCTCTTCCTTAGTAAGGGCTATAAGACAGCGACACAGCGTTCCCAATACATCCATATGCAGCGCAGCTCCAAAGGTTCTCTGACTGATTTGTTTCTCCGAAGTTTCTTGCATGAAGATTGTGCTGTTTACCTTTCTTGCAGGCTAAGCATGAAGTGATCAGTCTTGAAATTTTGGAAGCAAACATCTAACCAAATTGTGCTTTTGCAAGCTTGTTTAATGATTCCTATGTGACAAAATGCCGTTCAGCGCTGACCCTGACGCCGCCCGTCTTATGTGCACTAGATGTGCTTTTCATAGACTGCTTTGCTACGAACATGTAGCCTTTCAGTAGATATAAATTTTCATAATCAATCTATGCTGTATACATCTTTGTTCCTCGTGGTGCTCTCAGAATCAACAATATTATCATCATCCCAGCTTATTCTGGGGATACGAATAGAAATTCAGTTTTCAAGAAACAGATGGTACTTTTTGTCACAATCTGAGAACTGATAGAGATTGAATTGAGTTCTGGAACATACAGACTACATTTCAAAATCAATTTCCAGTCTTGATTGTTCCTTTACCAATAATCATTCTCCCAGGAACATCATTCTCCAAAAGCAACATTGCTCGCAAATACTGACTAAAATTTGACAGAATCTCCTTGATCTGTCTCTACAAGAGCAACACTATCAACATTAAATGATCTTTTAAGTTCCTCTTACTGGGTTGCCCCTGACAAGAATAAGAAAGTTAAGTTCATCTTAGGAACCAAGGCATATAACTAGACTTGTGGTTCCCTTTGCGGAGATTTACATACTCAAAATTTTTAAGTATCGTACATTGCCATGTTTTTATAAACATGATCAATAACTTTTCTTTTGTTCAGAAAACGTATTAATTGTCCCATGCAACAGTTGTTACTTCACCCAGGCACTTGCTGAAAAGTACTGTTTGTCCCCGTGGAAGTACTTCGTTTTTGCCATATTTGTTTAACTTTATGGAGTATGACTGGTCTGTGGTTTAATGTTACTCTATTGCAGACTAGTTAGGTCCGTTAGGTAATCCCATATGTTTTGTTTGACTGCATTCTATTCGATTACATTAGCCAGTACTTGAGGCTGTTGAAGGGTGTCCTAACAGTCCTTTAGGATATGAACTGTTTTTGATTTACAGTACCCTTGAAAGGGCTGTCTTGTAGGTACTGAATTGTTTGAAAAAATCTTGTATCTGTTGAGGGTACCTAGGTGTTGTAGCAAACATTATATGGTTGAACCCTTCTAGAATAGGTTGCAAAACTGGTTTTAGTTAATGGTGGCCTATGTTGAGCAGTGCTTGGTCTTTGGGTACTGATTAAGTTACTCTGAATGGTCAAGAGATATACAATCTTTGATCAGGTGAAGTAGGGATATAACAAAAAAAATAGCTTCTGATTCATGGACAAAATCCTTTTCTATTATGATGACTAGGCATTCCTGAGTGACCTCTAACGATGAAAATGAAAAGAGTTTCTAAAATAGGCAGTATTTTGAAAAAGTGTTTTGCTGAAGGTACTGTGAATGATTAAGCAGCTCTTAGGAAAGGATACTGCTGGTTTTTTGAAAAGATTTAGTAAGAATCTTAACATTTACATTCATTACCCTGATCCCCAGTATTCCATAGATTCTTTAAGAATCTCAATTTGACTTCAGATGAATCTGGATTAGCTGGACCCTTAAGTTTATTTCTAACTCTAGATTGTCTAACTCCTAACAAGAAACATCTGTCTAGGTGGTTAGAAACTTCCAACAGTATGAGGAACTGCAAGCGATATCTTCATCTTATGTTTAAAACCCAGGTGGCGTGGGCTTATGGGTTCATCATGACTCAGAGTGTAATTTCTTCAGTACATGTTTCAAATTCCTAGTGAGACCCTCTTATGACTACCTTCTTCCCTATTAACTAGATGGACTTCTCATCTAGGCCATTATCTTCATCACCCCATTTTTAAAATACCTAGACCAGTTTTAAATATTGTCTTGCTTGTTTTGTCACAAAACTAGCATGTGTGAGACCAGCCTCATCTCAATAGCAACGTTTATTTTTATAATCATCCTTTCCTGTTAGTCGAGTTTTTCAAACTCTGATAATCTTACATCCTAACTAATCACTTCACTATTAACTTTAATATGATTCTAGGTCTGTTGCTGATATTTTTCAGCCAAGCTACTTCATTTTCCTCATGAGTGGATTATCTTAGCCTTCTAAGTTTTCTAAGGTCAATTTGATAACCTACAACTTCTGACCTAAGCTTATTAATGGTTTATCTTATTCAGACACATAATCAGTAATGAACCTTTTGATAACGCACATCACTTTGCACTTAGGAGCAATACCTCAGCTAAGTATGTAGGTGAAGTGGACTGAGGTGGCAACAAAGCTAGAAAACGACTTCATCTTCATACCTCCCAAAGGCTCAATCAAACATCCAAGCTCTCCAGCAGGAGTATACCTGGTTTTTTCATCAAAAGCTGCAACTCCAGTTCAATACTCCATGGCAGTCATGACCAAAAGTTAGCTGTCATTATCAATTCATCTACTCCAGTCAACTGAGAAGGTTGTTCATTGAGCGACCCAAAGGGTTTTTTTTTTTTTTGGTTTAGAATCTGGAGCTCCTTGAGTTCGTAGTTTGGGTTTCTCAGGACCAACTTGTTCTGCTTGGTATTCGTATGGCAAACCTACATTCCTTGCAAAGTGACGAGTCTTTTGAAAATCTAAAGCGATCAATTATTTGAACTTGTCAATATGCAATTCCCTGTTTGGGCTTTGATATCAATTCTCCTGTCCTGTCTTCTTTATATGATCTTCTTGATCTTGGCAGTGATCATAGTACTACTTTCCATCTGATATAATTTCATCCCCAAAGCATTCTTCTTCAATCTGCAAAAAATCTTCTTCATAGGTAAACAGAGTAGAGTGGCTGTGTTGAGGCAAAGAAATGAGCATACACGTTCATCACAGTTGACGTTGGTGGAAGCTGATTGAGTGGGAAAAGTTCTCTACTAGGTGTAGAAATCACAGGTTGTTTCACCAACAGTATTTGTGAATGATACAGCAGTATTTTGGTAGAAGGACTTGCTTGTTTTGGATAGATGAACCAAAAGCATGTTGTGTGAGAGTGAACTGTAAGTTCGCAGTGATTTCTTGATCATACAAGACTTCTCAAAGTATTGAGAGATCATCAAAGTCCATGGTACGACAAAGCTGGGTTGACCTCTAATCATGGTAGGACAATAACATGCAGGAGATGGCAAACGTTTTCTTTGAACTTAAGTTTGATCTTCAGAGATACTGAGACGTTATAGAATTTCTAGGCACTGCTTAGAAGATTTTGAAATCTTCTCATAAGCAGAAGTAAAGGCATTCCTCTGCATCCGCAACAGCAAAGGTTTCAAAGCTGCTGTTCAACAAACTGGTATGATCTTTTGGAAGCTCATTGCTGCCAAATCTGGTCTTGATAAGAGCAGTCCACAACTGTTTGTGAATCTTGAGCATTATGAACTTTAAGTAGATGAGCTATCAGAAGACGTATGGCAGACGCAGGATATGTTGAGAAGCCTTGCTCTTGAGACCTTCTATGACAGCAGCTGGTAGAGTAGGTTAGGTGGTTTTGGTTGGCTTCACATGCATAGGTTTCTTCCTAAGACTTGGTTGCCATTGACAATGATGACTCCTACAAAGAGAGAGGAAGTCAGTCATAGCAATAGTCTAACTCTATCTTCATGCTCCGCAATGAGATCAATAGACTGCCTCCCTTCGTTGACAATAGGAATGCGAAATGCTAGTGATGGAAGTATTGAGGGGTTTCGGAGTGTTGACTCTTTGGTTGAGCTATGATTTAGTTTAAGGGTTTTAGGGTATAGGGTTTCTTCTTATCAGAGTAGATTCACACAAGCTCTGATACCACTAGTTGTGTGTAATAGTTATACATACTGACGCAACTCAATTCATCAAACTACCGACCGCACCGCTTGTACACGGGCTTAGAACGTAAGACGACTCTCGGATAAATCCTAATACTAACACGCATGGAAGACCCACCAAGCCGTCCAAGTGTACGCTCTACTTTCAACCCCGCCACCCGATCACCGAGCCCCAACCCCCCGGCGGAGAATTACTTAAGCCAGAAGAGCTGTACGAACGGATTACACCACAACTCTTGCTTATCAGCGACTCCAAGGACTCTCCAAACCGCTGTGTAGAATCGCAGCACATTGCACACGAATCTAACTGTCATCTACACCACTCCGCTATTCGTAGAAACACTCCCTACGATACTCTCCTAATGCCAACGCTGTAGGGATCCTTTGTATAGGACCCGCGCTCAGCCCCACAGACGGGACACCCAGACAACCCTAGTCGCCGTCTTGACCATACGCCACTTGAAGCGAAAGTATAACAATCTACTAATAGAATATTCTAGATTACATAATAATTCCTAGAATATACTAATAGATATCAGAATCAGCTCTTTGATCGTTCAACGCAGTACTTTGAACTTATCAACGAGCAGAGTCTTTGATCAATAGGCAGTACTTT
>LBNU01015530.1:11686-61655 GCA_014162995.1 Artemisia annua
GGCGGTGGCGGTGGTGGTGGTGGGCGGAGGTGGTGGGCGGTGTATAAAAATGTGTATAAAAATATATGCAAAAACGTGTAAAAAACGTATATAAATTTTAAAAATAATGAAACTCATCTAACTTGATATTTTTTGTCATTGTATGTAGCCATGATAAACGATCGTTAGTCTAAAGGACTAACATTGCAATGATAAACCTAACGATCGTTAGTTTAACCTGCTTCAGCAGGTCAAACAGGTCACCGCTACACGCAATGAACGGATTTTGCAAGTTCATTGACAGATTGGGGAAGAAAAAAAAGAATGCTACATACAATGGTAAAAAGTGGCAAGTTAAATACATTTTCAGGTAATTTGCCCAAGAAAATAGTGCTTACAAAGCAATAGGTATTTTCATTTTTCTTTCACAGCCGCAATTTCTAAAATTTAACCAAACTAATTCATTTTGACTTTCGGCTCGATTTTGCAATTGAGTTCTACTGATCAATTGAAAAGTCCATTTATCCAATTTGTAATAAGACATATCATCTTGGAAGAAACTGATACCATACTAATCGTAACAAATTTCATTGCCTCTAAAATTCAAAATCAGTTGATCAAACACATATCAAAACTTGCACAATAACAAAATCCATCAAAAGATTTTGTCTACAAAATACATTTTACAAAAATTGTTCGACACAAATCCTAATTCAACTCTGATTTACATCTCTCATTATTTACATATACCAAACCATACAGGACAATTATCACAAACTTTTCTAACACCGTTTTTATCCTGTCATGCATCCAGATTTGCTTATGAAGAAGATACTTACATAATTACAGGGAGACTTTACAATAAGAATTGCCATCTACAACCCCGACAAAAACACGCCTAAATGATTCATAACTCTTTGCAAGAATCCAAAGCCCTGTGACCATGCACCCATGTTCTTCTGAAGAAAAAAAATCACCGTTTGATGATGAACTTGAGGAACAAAAACAGACTAAAACCTTGTTTAGCCCGAGGGCACATGATGTAACCATGAATGAATTCTGCTGTTCTTGAAATGCAAGCATAATATGTGGAATCAAGATGATCCTCATGAATCTTGATATCGATCCCTTATTCATATGATAGAAAATGGTTTTGAAGACTCTTAGGATTAGAAGCTTCGTGTTTGACTCATGGGGTCATAATCATAAGCATCACCAGCTTTCACAAACCGCCCTTTCACGCGCTTTCTTACATCAGCTCGTTCCTTTCGTGTAGCATACCGTACTCTCTTATCAAATCTAGTATTCCAGCAGACAAGTTTTTTTTGAGGTTTAAGATCTGTCAATACTATAGTGCATAGTGCTAGACTACTAGAGATGGAAAACTGCTTACTTATAAAAGGTTCGATTCTGGTATATAATTTTTTTTTTAATCTCTAACTGGTCAAATGGGTATAAAATAAAGGAATTGCTCGAAATAAAAAAGGTCAAAAGGGGTCAAAAGGTGGCAGCAAAGTGTTACTTTAATGTTATTTTTGCATTAAATACCAACATGAATTTATGCTTGTGCCGTTTGGTTCATTGTACTTAAATAAGTATATCAAAATATCCGAGTTATTAAAAAAATGGCATTTTGTTCCGTTTAAGTCATTTACCAACTCGTAATATAAACTTAAAAGCATGTGACAAAGTCATTTTTTAATGATTAGAATGTACAAAAAAACACAGTAACTAAATCGGGTCAAATGAAAAATATGTACACATTTTTGCAAAAAAAAAAAAAACAAAACAAAAACAAAACCCTAGTTTTAATACATACAGTACCTTCTAAATACTTTTATTCGAAAAATTAGTTTCTTATCGATAAAATATAACTTTAGTAGTGATATATGACATGATAATAATTTTAATGAAAGTTTCAACTTTAGTGCCAAAATGTGACATTCGGCTTCTACCCAACTCGTACAAAAAATCACCTGTTTCGACAAATTTACCCAATTGGCCACGCCAACCTTCTGAAAAGGCCGGAAATGTGTGAGGTCTCAAGTTCAATTCCGGCTAGGTGCAAACAACCTTAAGTGGCCATGCCAACCTTCTGAAAAGTGAGGGTTTTACCTGGTTTGAGTCTGTGTGGCGGTGGGTTCAAACCCCGTGAATTAGTCGGCCAAAAGGCCGGAAATCATGGTTAAAAAAAAATAATAAAAAATTACACAATTGGCCCTGCCCCCATATTTTGCCACCTCTAGTGCATACATCTTAGAATGAGTAGTAAAGAGACTCACTTGCGCGTCTTCTTTTTTTCTTTGTAACGGAGGACAGCATCACTTCTGTTACCAATTGGCGTGGAGCTTTGATCAGGACCTGTGGACCCCCATGGTGTTTCAGCCATAAGAAGCATTGAAGAAGCTCCACAATCTTGATAATCACCAGCAGTGCTCTCACCGGTTAGACTTGAGAACGAGATATTCGAGTGTTGCCTTCCATAGCGGGTTGGTTCCGTTTTGCAGCTTATTAATGAGTCAGCTGATGCTGCATTACTGCATGCTGGTTGTGCTGGATTTCCCATTCCTGTTGAAGACTCCTAACCACAAAAAAACAAATGTAAACGCGCCAAAATGAAATCTGTTCACAGAAAAAGAATGATTGTCGGATATTTATGAAACTTGGGCCGAATACTAAAGGCTCAGCACGGTTAATCCTTAGCTTCTCTCGAAAAAGCCACCGTTAGGCCCAAACTAATCCTAAAGGCATGGTCCCTTTGGTCCAGTACATAAGTTTTCTTTCCTGTGTAATCTAAATGTAACTTTCTGATTTTTGGAGACTACTCTATTATATAATTAATTAAATTAAATTATTTTTACAAGTAATTTTGAAACGTAAATACATATATACTCTTATGCTTTGTTATAGCTATTTTGATATTTTTTGTTCATTATAAATTTGAATTCTTAAAAGTTCTATTTATAAAACTTAAATTATATTTAAAATCTTACAGATACTATTATTGATAATAAAAAAAACATAAAATTTAAAAAATGGCTTCAAAAAGTTCTATTTATAAAACTTAAATTATATTTAAAATCTAACTAAATACTATTATTGATAATAATAAAAAAAAAAACATAAAATTTAAAATATGGCTTCAAAAAGTTCTATTTATAAAACTTAAATTATATTTAAAATCTTACAAATACTATTATTGATAATAAAAAAACATAAAATTTAAAAAATGGTTGTCAAAAAAGGAGCAGGCCACAAATCAACCGTTTTTCGATATATTTCACCCTTGCTCAAGATGCACAAAATCAGCCGAATGCCGACTTCGCTGCTCCTTATCAGCCTTGACCAACCATTCAATTTACAGTGGACAATGACCATATACCGTGCGAACTACACACAACTAGTAACTAACCAACTTGTGATATTTGGAAGTATGTATAAGTTGTTGTTTCACCGATCTTATAACACAAAACTTAACAGACAGGTAGTTACCTTGCAGACGTTTGAAATTCGGCCACCACAAACAACTATCAATCCCATCTCTTTGCGAAAAGATGTTCGGATCATTATGGCCCTACGCCAAGAGTACTCATAATTCCAATGCTTAAGTAAATTTTCATCCATATTAATTCAACGTGAATCCATCATCATCAACAAATTGCTCAAGATCTTTTGTCCTGAATGTGATACCTACACGTGCCATTTTCGATATATAGAAAAAATCGATATAGCTTAAATTTAATGAATAGGGGCTTTTTAGGAAGCTTCACATTATCGCATAATGTTGCTTATAGCAACTCGTAACTTGTTTCAATTCCAAAATTTGGAAAAAAAAACTTTTTCCTTAAAATATGTCACAAAAAAAAAAAAAAAAAAAAAAAAAAGAAAAAAAAAAAAAAAGGATACTTCACCGCAAATTTTCATTAAAAGTAAATCAAAATTCACCTTTGATGAAGAAGAAGTTACGGGTCCAGCGTCTTGAACTACATTTGGAGGTCTATTACCCACACGGCTACTTGAAGGACCCATCCAAACATTTGGATTATTTTCACTTTGTAAACATTTTGTTTCACTAGTGACAATCAAATCTTGATTCTTATTGCTTGTAGAAGGTCCTTGCCTATTATCAGCAATGCACATTGAACCCATTCCTTGCTCACAAGTAGAATCAATAACAGAAATCGACTCTGACATAAACGACCAGATAGAAGAAAGTTCTTCAGCCGAAGGGCAACCCGAGTAGCAATTTAAAGTTTGTCGACTATGTGTGCTTGAACCATTATGACCATCCCAATCACAATTTTGACAAAGAGATACTTTTTCTTCCATGCATCTAATAACCGCGGGTTGTGAATTGCACCTATCACATACAAGTGTTCTTGAATGGCGTTTTGATAGTGCATTTGCAGAATGAACAAGACGATCGCATGATAAACATAAGTAGGCTGCATCTGACCGACAATACACCATCGATCTTGCTTCCCCGCAATGATCACACTGGCACCCCATATTTGCTTTTTAACCCCTTATCAAGAACAAGACTTTAACACCCTCTTACTTCAATCTTAATATGTTGTAAGCAACCTACATCACACAAGGGTCAATAAGAAAACTAATCATAAAATTGAGATTTTTTCGTACTTTTGACCAAAAGAAACAACTTACTAACTTAGTAATATTGTTTATGTGCTTATTACTTTTGCAATAAGCATTTTAAAGCTACTTATTCAAAACAACTATCAATTCATTAAGCAACGGCAAATATCCCCCTTATATGTCCCTAATGATTGAAAAGAGCATATTTTATCATGATTAGAATCTTCATCTATATAATGCTAAGGCCAAGCTAAAAAGGTTTCATTTAGAATCTGAAGACCTTAACAAAAAGGTAAACAAACTGTAAAGAAATTAAGAAAAATATATGGTAGCACAACATATGTCACTTTGTGGAATGAACAAAGCAAGTACACACATATAAATCATGAAAAAAATCATGTCAATCAAACCTTTAAACAATCAAATCCAAGCTAATTTAGAACACAGATCAAGACCATAATCAACTGATTTTTTTTTATTTTTTTTTTGCAAAAAAGATAACAAATATAAACCAGTGAATAAGACCCACAACTTATAGATCAAGAAAAACCAAACAAAACCCATTTCTAAAAACACAAAACAAACAAAACCCAGAAAGCTTACTAAATTCTTGAGCCTAGATTAATGTAAATTTGTTGCAGGATCTATAAAACCCTGATAAAGATCTGATCTTTTTTTTGTGTTTGTGCGTTTACTGTGTGTGTTGTGAGGTAGGAGTTGATTCTGGATTTTGTTTACTGTTTGGTTTTGTAAGTTATCTGACAACATAAAATTTGACAAAAAAACACAATTGGCAAAAAGTGCAAGAGTTTTGGTGGGTTGGGAAGGTGGGCCCTTGTCATTTTCATGACATTGAAAAATTAGGCTATCTTGCCAAATCTTTGTGTTATTTGTACTTTTGGTCCTTGTTTATATGAGTGTATTGTGAGCTTTATTCTACCATGTTTTCAAATATTGGTTACCTACTTTATTTCATTTTCTTTAGTAACCGTAGTTTCAAACTTTTTGGCCGACTAATTTATGAGATTTGAACTCACCGTCATACATACTCAAACCAGGTAAAGTCTTTCATTTTCAGGAGATTGGCGGCCACTTCTAGGTTGTTCCTTTATAAAATATACTGGGTAATGAGATTTACATAGATCTAAGATAGTAAATGAGCCGAGTTGAATTCGAGCTTTATTATTAAAGCTCGAGCTTGGACTCGATAGGTATTCACAAATTTGAATTTGACTCACGCTTAGCTCGTTTATTAGCCTATTGCAATTTTTTCTTATAATTTTTAACTATACAAATATAAAAAATATGTTAAACGCGAGTTTTACATATAAAGTTTGGGCTCGAGCTTAGTTAACATTTATAACTATACATAAATGAGAATATATGTATGAATATCAAAAGCGTGTCAAGGCTCGTTTAACTTCCCGGGTCAAATCGATATACTGGTATAAAGCTTGAGCTCGTGATCAAACTCGTTAAGGCTAGACTTGTTGCATGCTTTTATTAAGCTGATCCCAAATAGCTCGGCTCATGACACCTTACTAGATTTATGATGAGTTGCATCACTAAAAAAAGATGTATATGTGTTCACCAAAAGTTAGTGTTGCGAACCACTTAGGGTGACCTAGTAGTGAGAAGCTTGAGTAACTATTGAAATGTCTCAAGTTTAATTCCTGCTAGGTGCAAATAGCTCTAAGTAGTCATGCTAACCTTCATGAAAAGGGGAAGGTTTTACTTGGTTTGAGTCTGTGTGGTGGTGGGCCGAATCCTGTAAAGAACCACATACAGACTTACAGACATTTTGCACAAGCAGGATCAAAAAGAAAATCATTACATGTAGAAGGACCGAGAATGCAATAAAACCTTTTGTCTGAGTGCTGCAAATCTGTTTGCTAAAATGTATGATTAAGAATCTTATCCATCCTTTGAATATTTCACTTTTTAAATTGTTTTAATGAAATTAGAAAAAACATCTTTTTTGGTACTTTTCGGACCCACCATCTTGTAAAGTACTCACTTTCTGATTATCTAATTATATTAACCAACGAAGTCCATAGTTTAATATTAAAATAAATTTATAAGGGTAGTGGTAATAAGAGATCACCACAACCAACATTAACACTGTAATTTCAGCGTCCCGTTAGCTTCTTTTTTCATAGACAACACCATTATCAATATAGTGTAATAAGGTAACCAACATCACCACGAACTTTTATATCTTTTCTTTTTCTTAAACAATAAAATTAAAATTTCATTAATAATTAAATAACATTACATTAATAATTTAAATAGAATAAAAAACATTACAATAAAAATTAAAAACCTAAACTAATAGTTTAATTATATTTCGCCTTGATTTGTTGCTTCATCTCCATCACCGTTTCTCGTTATCTTCTGGTCAAATGCTCATCGGTACTAAGACAAAACACGATTTTATTTATTTATTTATTTTGTTTGTTTATTTTTATTATTTTTTTTTTTGCGTTTTTTTTTAATTGAAAATTGAACATTTGACGTTCAAGCTCAATTTCTTCTTGCTTTTGTGCATACTTCATTTCTTGACCCTGGTTCATCTACAAAAAAGATGTCTGATCTTCCTTCTTCTTGAAAAAGATACCCGAGTGGACGTTTTTCCATTTATCGACTAACACGTCAACACATAGCGCGGGAGCAGCAGCTGAAGATTCTAATGGAACGGATGAGGTTTACGCCTTCGTTTTAGCTTTGTTTCTGCCCATTGGTCGAACTTCTCAAACCTCTTCCTCCTCTGAATCATCCGCATTGTCATTGAGATTAAAACCACCAAGACGCGTCCTTCATGGGTGACGGTAATAAGGACGACGCATCGTCCTTGGCTCTTCAACGCGTGCTGGTGGTCTTTTTACCATCNATAGTGTAATAAGGCAACCAACATCACCACGAACTTTTATATCTTTTCTTTTTCTTAAACAATAAAATTAAAATTTCATTAATAATTAAATAACATTACATTAATAATTTAAATAGAATAAAAAACATTACAATAAAAATTAAAAACCTAAACTAATAGTTTAATTATATTTCGCCTTGATTTGTTGCTTCATCTCCATCACCGTTTCTCGTTATCTTCTGGTCAAATGCTCATCGGTACTAAGACAAAACACGATTTTATTTATTTATTTATTTTGTTTGTTTATTTTTATTATTTTTTTTTTGCGTTTTTTTTTTAATTGAAAATTGAACATTTGACGTTCAAGCTCAATTTCTTCTTGCTTTTGTGCATACTTCATTTCTTGACCCTGGTTCATCTACAAAAAAGATGTCCGATCTTCCTTCTTCTTGAAAAAGATACCCGAGTGGACGTTTTTCCATTTATCGACTAACACGTCAACACATAGCGTGGGAGCAGCAGCTGAAGATTCTAATGGAACGGATGAGGTTTACGCCTTCGTTTTAGCTTTGTTTCTGCCCATTGGTCGAACTTCTCAAACCTCTTCCTCCTCTGAATCATCCGCATTGTCATTGAGATTAAAACCACCAAGACGCGTCCTTCATGGGTGACGGTAATAAGGACGACGCATCGTCCTTGGCTCTTCAACACGTGCTGGTGGTCTTTTTACCATCAGTCTAATGAGTAAAGTCGAAGAAAACGTCTAGTTGGTCGGATGTTGATGCATCCATGTCCAGGGCGGAACAACGGATTTTTAGTCTCGAAACACTAACATAGTTTTTTGAGTGTCTGTTTGGCTAAAAAATCCGACCTTTTTCTAATCTATGCTGAGACATGCATTCAAGGGATAAATAAAAAAAGACAAACATATCTAATCAAATGCTAACATGATCCACACAGAAAGTGTTTAAGGAAGTTTTGATACTTTTTTCTTCAATGATTAAGATAACTAATACTCCCTCCGTCTCAAAATTATTGTCCAGTTTGAATTTTCAATGTCAAACTGGTTCAACTTTGACTAAAAAAAATATTTTTTTTTCTTATATAATACTTTATTAAAAATTATACCATTGAAAAGTACACTTAGAACCCAATCCATTTATATATTTTGCATCAAATTTTATATAACACCCACAAAAATATTTAAGGTCAAAGTTGAAGGAAAAAAGACTAAAAAAGTCAATAGTGGACAATAAATTTGGGACGGAGAGAGTAGTAGTTTATTTGTTAGAAAGAAAACGAAAATGTTTTTAAGTCTCTCAATAATAAAATAATCATGTAAAACATGAAATTAAGTTTAACTATTCGTCAATTAGCTACCAAAACAAGAAACTAATAATATTGATTATAATTTATCTACTTTACAGCTTTTACTGATTCATAATTATTTTCGAGATTGATTGCTAACAAGAAAACACTATCAAGTATTAGTGAATCTAATCACCTCATTTTTGCCAATGCTTGAAAGCAAACAATAACAATCAAAACCTTGCATAGAAATCATACTCCTGATAACAATAAAAGCAAGCACTTAAAAAAAATTGCATGAGGGGGTTGGCAACCCATCACTCACCCAAAATCCCATCACTCACTCCCAACCAATCCTCTTATGCCACATCATTCACCTACTTTTTCTATCACTCACTCATTTTTTTGTTGGCAACACCATCACTCACTACAAACGGTCAAAAAAAACCACAACGTTCGAATTTTCTTCCCATCTCGTGCGTGAAACTTTCCCGTGCGGGATCCATCTTGTGGCTTCACGTGGTGCAGGCGGTGGTGTTCACCCAAGGGATCCTTCCCTTGTCGTGCCTTCACGTGCCCACTGCCAACCCCCTGATAGTCCGCATTATCAACTTAAATTTGTTTGTTACTCTATGAACTAAACTGAAAATAACCCATGTTTCTCGAAAATATACATTAACTTGTCTAATACTACTCAAAAACAATAACTTGCTCCTAGGGGTTGTTCGTTTAAGCTTATATTGGGCTTATGAGCTTATTTGACTCAACTTACATCCTTATTTTTCGTATATAAGTCATAATGAGCCGTAGTTATTGAGCTCATGAGATATTAACCGATGCAAATAAGTGTTATACTAATATAACTAAATGGATGGTGGGTATTAATCACTTAATATGTATCAAAATAAGAGCTCTTAATTGAATTTTTCTCATCATGATTAATGTATTTTAAGAAAGCCGAAACACATATTAGTACTTCGAATTGACAAACTAGATCACATAGTACCCTGAACTTTAAAAGATGCATAACCTGAACTTGGCAAATTAGACTTACTATTACCCTATACTATATTAACTCAATGATTTATTATTTTTGAATTTATGCTAAAAAATAAAAAAATAAAAAAAAAATAAAAAAAAATAAAAAAAAATTGAGACCTATGTAATATAAGTGATTTGTAGTTTGATTTAGGATAATTAATCATATTTTTTGAAAATTTAGTTAATTTCTTTTTCATTTTAATTAATATAATATTATATTTACTTATTGAGAATAAATATATATTGAAATACTACTTTATAAAAAGTGAATTTATCGTACTACTTTTGATATATAGGTATCCGTATTATATATTTAAGTGATTGTTTCATTTTATTTTGAGACCATAACAACTATTTATTTATTTTTCATATGCATATGTTAAATTGAAAATTACAAAAACTCTTATATAGTTAGTTATAAGTTGATGTAAAAATTATTTGAAACATACATTTAATAATATAATATGAAGGTATATTAAAAGCAATGCGTTAGAAATATTTTAGAACTAGATGCTACATATATATTCCTAGTATTCTAAATAATCAATAAAAATACTGTATTAATTTTTAGAAAATGAAAAATAAATAAATTTTAGGAAAAAATATATTTACCTTGCCAAAGTTTTATTATAAATTTTTTATTACAAAATACTTTACTAAATTGATGATTAAAAAAAAAATCATTATTGAGTTAATTAGTATAAGGAAATAGAAATTTCATCTTGTCAAATTCAGTATATCATTATGGACCTTTAAAAATTCATGATACTAGATGATCCAGTTTACCAAGTTCAGGATACTAATATGTGTTTTAGCGTTAATTATTAAGATTAGGTTTAAAGTTTTAGCTTTGATAGCGATGTGATTTAAGGGGGCGCTTGGTTGAAATGAGGCAATGAGAAAGGCAATGATAACGATAATGCAAAGGAATGCAATAAGCTAAATTTTCATTACCCCCAAATTGTTGAGGAATGGTGGATTACCCGCTATGGGGTAATGGGTGATTACATTCCTTCTAACCAACCATCATTATTAATTATCTTTCTCATTCCTTAGTACCAATAACCTCCAGCCAAGCATGCCCAAAATAAGGCAATGTTGTCCATTTATCATTGGTGTCTTTTGAATAAGAGCTAAAGTTGTATTTTGTCTAAAATTTGATAGAAACCATATGATAAAAATGGACAATGATTCTCTAAAGTTGTTTTTACAACTTTAGTGAAGTTAGGGGATGTGACTTGTGAGTCATTGGATCAATGATTCAAATCAAAAGAACTTCTTTTCATTTGAGCTACTAGATCAAACCAAATGGCTCACACATGTCCAACTTCACTAAAGTTGTAAAAACAAACTTTAGAGAACCCTTCTCCGATAAAAATCATATGACCCCTTCCCCTTATGTGAAAATTGGAGATCTTAACACAAAAGAAATGTGGAAATGGACTTTTATTAGAAACATGATTAAAAATGACGCAACAAATGATTTTAGACGTTCGCTAATTTAAAAAGTTCCCACAACAATGTTATCACTTACTTCGTCTCAAAATAAATATACATGCATAAAGTCTAGAAATATCTAATCATCGTACTGTTTAAAAGAAATACTCCGCATTATCTATATTCAAAAAACTTACTAGTATTTTGATGCTCGGAGTTTACATCAATATAGATATCATATTTGTCATACATCAAATAAATCAATAGTAGCGATCTATTTTTTTTTTTTATCAAAATTAATAAAAAATCATTTTCCACTTTTTTTTTTCTTTTCTTTTTTTTAGACAACATATCTTGCAAACGGTAAATCTTCAAGCTACAAAAAATAAATCATCGCGACGAGAATTAAATTATACATCTATAAATATGCACTTCTCCCCGATTTTTTTTTAAATTTTAATTTCAAAAATTCCGCCCAGAAAAATCACATGTGATTTGTAAAAACCAAATCACATATGATTTTTACAAATCAAATGTGATTTTTCTGGGCGGAAATTTTGAAAAAATAAAATTCGTTGAAAGTATATAGAAGTGTATATCTATAGAAAGATAATTTAATTCTAGTCGTGATGGTATGATTTTTTGGCGTAGCAATTAACGGATTGCGATATATACATATACATACATATATATATATATATATATATATATATATATATATATATATATATATATATATATATATATATATATATATATATATATATATATATATATATATATATTAAATGGTGAAACTTTATTTTTTTGTTTTGGTAAAAAAATGAATGGTCATAATTGATTTATTAGATGTATAACAAATATGAGATCTATATTGAACTTTTGCCCTAATGCTAGTAATAGGAAATTAAATATTTATTTAAAACAACTAAAAATAAAAATGTCAAACATTTAAAATAGGAGGAAAAAGGAGTATATGCAGCAGATAAATTTATTTACAAAATTGAAGATTTTCACTTTTCACACCTGTAGTAGAATAGACCAAGGTTTTCAAGATCAGGATCCTACCCAGGACCGTTTTTGTTTTTGTAAGATCGTGATCGTAAGATCGGATCGGGATCTTAAGATCCTACTATAATGTCATTTTCTTAATAGTTTTTGTAATATTATATAAATTTATAAATTATTATATATCATAGACACAAAATTATATGAATGTTTCATCGAAATGTTGTCCTAAATTATGGTTATGAAATGTTTAATAAGATTAACATGTTGTTTTTTAAATTCTTCAAAAAATAATTTAGAAATTTGCAGTTTTTTAGTTTGTTATCCGAGAAAAGTAGGATCGGATCAGATGAGATCTTAAGATCTTATGGTCAAGATCAGGATCATATAAGATCTTAAGCTTTCAAAGATCCTATGTAAGATCTGGATCGTTTTTGCTTTGTTATATCGTAAAATCGTAAGATCCTAAAATCAGGATCGAAATCCTGACAACCATGGAATAGACAATCTGCTAACGCAATGCATATGTAAATTAGATGATGACGCATTTTCTAGTAGGAAAGGTGGATACAAAAGGGTGTTCGATTATTTTAACCTAGTATACTCTAGAAAAATACAGCTAAGATTGATATTCACATGATTAATTAACATGACACCATTCAAGATGACCAAAATCTACATAAAATATTGTTACCAACATTAAATAATAATTGGAAAAAGCTTGGAGAGTCACAAAAGGTCACGGCATTGATATTTAAAACGTTGGACATCTCATTTTGAACTACATAAATATATGAAATTCAAATAATACTTTAAATATTGATTACTTAGGGTAATCTATATCTAATACCCTTGTGGTTATAATTTTAGGGGGCGGGGTTGGAGGGACAGGTGGCAACCCGTGGTTCCTTCCTACACTTTTTATTATAACACACTTTTTATTTTAACCCAAACCTATATATATATATATATATATATATATATATATATATATATATATATATATATATATATATATATATATATATATATATATATATATTAAATGGTGAAACTTTATTTTTTTGTTTTGGTAAAAAAATGAATGGTCATAATTGATTTATTAGATCTATAACAAATATGAGATCTATATTGAACTTTTGCCCTAATGCTAGTAATAGGAAATTAAATATTTATTTAAAACAACTAAAAATAAAAATGTCAAACATTTAAAATAGGAGGAAAAGGGAGTATATGCAGCAGATAAATTTATTTACAAAATTGAAGATTTTCACTTTTCACACCTGTAGTAGAATAGACCAAGGTTTTCAAGATCGGGATCCTACCCAGGACCGTTTTCGTTTTTGCAAAATCGTGATCGTAAGATCGGATCGGGATCTTAAGATACTACTATAATGTCATTTTCTTAATAGTTTTTGTAATATTATACAAATTTATAAATTATTATATATCATAGACACAAAATTATATGAATGTTTCATCGAAATGTTGTCCTAAATTATGGTTATGAAATGTTTAATAAGATTAACATGTTGTTTTTTAAATTCTTCAAAAAATAATTTAGAAATTTGCAGTTTTTTAGTTTGTTATCCGAGAAAAGTAGGATCGGATCAGATGAGATCTTAAGATCTTATGGTCAAGATCGGGATCATATAAGATCTTAAGTTTTCAAAGATCCTATGTAAGATCCGGATCGTTTTTGCTTTGATGTATCGTAAAATCGTAAGATCCTAAAATCAGGATCGAAATCCTGACAACCATGGAATAGACAATCTGCTAACGCAATGCATATGTAAATTAGATGATGACGCATTTTCTAGTAGGCAAGGTGGATACAAAAGGGTGTTCGATTATTTTAACCTAGTATACTCTAGAAAAATACAGCTAAGATTGATATTCACATGATTAATTAACATGACACCATTCAAGATTACCAAAATCTACATAAAATATTGTTACCAACATTAAATAATAATTGGAAAAAGCTTGGAGAGTCACAAAAGGTCACGGCATTGATATTTAAAACGTTGGACATCTCATTTTGAACTACATAAATATATGAAATTCAAATAATACTTTAAATATTGATTACTTGGGGTAATCTATATGTATATCTATACTACATATAAAGCATTATATTTAATCTTAAAAACTTAAAAGTAAGTAAAATACTTTCTTAAAAGACCTTTTATTAATACCCTTTAATGGTTTTTAAACTTTAATCTTAAATGACAACTTTTAAAATTATAACTTAAACACACAATGAAAAAAAAAAAAAAATCCACTGTTTATAATTTAAATGAAAACTTAGTAGAAATAGAATTTTTTTTAATAAGACACGATTTTTAATTTCTAAGCACAACTACATAGTTTACCAAATTTGAATGAAAGCTTTTTTATCATATGAAAATGAATAATTAAAAAAATGACTACAAATTGAATCCATAAGTGTTGCATCAAGAGTCACACCAAAATCACAAGTTCGCAAGTATAATTATTTGTCGCTATATGCCGTTGCTTTGCGTGGGTATTCGGCTAATTACATTTAAAAAGAAAATAACTTTTCTTAAAACTTTAAAATTTTAGTTTTAAAATTTTAATAATAAGTAATATGTTGTACTCAAAATACCCCTTTAAATTTCTTTTCTTTTCTTTTTTTTACTTTCCAAATCTCACTTTTTTTATAAAATTTTTTAACATTCATTAAAAGATTTACCAATCACAGTTGATACATAGTATATATATTTATAATTATACTAGCTTATAAACCCGTTGACACTGGGTTATTTTTTTAAGAAATAGAGAAAATGAGATGATGAGAAAAGTAATAACGTAAACATGTTACATTTAAATTATGAAAGAAAGAATGAGACAATGCGTCAATTATCCGATAAGCAATTTAGTTTGTTACAATTATACTAACAAACGTCCAAGCGTTGGCGATTGTAAAATTGATTGTCTCGAACATAAAATAATTTGTGTGAGTGTCTATCGATTCAAAATCAATCCATGCCGTGATGATAGGCCTTCAAGTACTTCTCTATACGTCATAAAAAGCTAATAATGAAATTTTGGAGATTTCTCCGGGTCAAATGATAAATATGCATTTTCGTAATCAAGGGCATCAAACCTGTCCTCGTCACTGTAAAAGGCCACATCAGACGAATCCTCTTCATCTAAACCAACGCGCGCGTTGGACGGAGCATATTCCTTCTCATCTTTAGCAATTTGAAGCAAACTTTGTTTGTTTGTTACTTTCTTTTTTTCAGACATCCACCACTCGTACCACTCATTAACATCCCATTTTACTTGTTTTTCAAATTTTAAAAGCTTATCTTGTTTGTTACCTCTACATAAGACGATCATTAATGCATAAAACTAAAAATATGTACATCAGATTAATCCTTGAATGGTTAAATTAGTTGCAACTGTTGTTCAAACGAATGTATAAGTGTTATACATACCTTTACTTGATTCTTTAACAATTGAAGCTTTTCCTTCAAACCGTGTTTTCCTGAACTCGAAGAACAATTAGTTAAATCATATACAGAAGTTGCTGTAACAAATCTGATTTGAATGTTTAAGTGTTGGAAAGTTAACTTACTTTGATTGTTTCTTTTTGAGTGTTTCCTTGTCGTTAATCAACTGAGAAACATATCTGCTTCTCTTGTTGTTTCCAGACATTACTTATGAATATCAGTTGCAGGTTTTTGTTAAAGATTGTATAAAAAACATTTTTTGATTTGTAATTCATGGAAATGGCTTTAAAAAGGGATATTGGAAAACCATAATTCGTAAGTTTAATGCAAGGTTGAGTTCATATTTACTTGTCACGATGTGAATTGAAATAGTAGTAGCAAATTTTGGAAGTCCCATTCTCATGTAATGTTTTACTTTTGAAACCTTAAATGGTAATAAACATTGTAATTGGTTCCAAGATGTTTAATTAAAACTCGAAATTCTACTAAACATTGTAATATTTTTCTTTTGAAACTTTAAGAAGTTGAGTGTATGGATAAAGAGTGAATACTAAAAAACTAATAATCAGATTCAAGGCACGCACACATGTTCCATTATTTTTTTTAAAGGAATAATAAGTAATATGTCAATAATACGATAAACAATTTGGTTTGTAACTATTAAAATAAGAAACGTTCATGTATCATCTTCTCCAACTGGTAGATAGTCTGGAAGGGTAAAGGTATGCGGTAAATGTCAAACACTTGAGTATTCCATATTCATTCCGTAAAAGACTTGCCAAGAGAGTAAAGCATAAATACTCAATGTGAGTTGGTATAAGATAGTTTTTTTATTGGCTTCTCATCACGACCATAGTTTCTCAACTCTACTCAAAATTTTACATATCATTTAATTAAATAAGCAGAATTACCCAATTTAGAGTAATGTTGCTTTATTAAGTTGCAAATAATGCAACGAAAGATTTAATAATTAACATGTAAATCAAAAAGGGAAGAAATATGTGTAAGCATAAGGTTATGTGTAAAAGAAATTTCTTGTTCGAAAATTTACTTCATACACAATTTCATTTGGAATAAACATGAAAATTGATAGGCTTTTAAGCAAATATACAACTGATAACACTGTTAAATTTAACCACAAACTTGTGACTACTAAAGTCCCAAGTAATCAAAGGTGAAATAACAGGAAGTCGTTGACATGATTGTCTCGCCAACGCAATATTTTCAGTTATCAGTACTTTAGCAACCATGAAAAATGTGTCATTTAAGCAACAGTGAACTATTTAACAAATTTATCATCCATAGTGAGGACTTGTGTTCCTGTAATAACATGTACTTTAATTATCGTGGCAATAGTTACGTTATTATTATCCTACTTTCATTACAAAGGCCAACCATTTGACTCATGTTACGAAATGATACGGTTGAATGTGAGCTGTTCAAGTGTTGAATCCTTGTCAACCATAAAATAGTATGCGGTAAAATAAAATGAAAAAGATTAAGAAAAGTACATCCATTGAAGAATCGTTTACGCGAAGTGGGAACTTTTTAGAACTTGGTGAGCCTTTCAAACTGGAACTTGTCTTCAATATCAGCAAACTTGAGATAGGGTACACCATATGCACGCTTTTTTTCTTTAAAAAAAAACCTCGAGGTGATAGGGATCTTACCAAGGCAGTTGCAAAAAGAATTATATTCTCCGGCGTAATCTCAGTACGAATTGCATCGCATATGTGCAGATGCTTCAAAATCTGGTTGATCCACTTCACTCCTGTTACACATATATGGGTAAGGTCCAGAATCTCAGTATGAATTGCACGGCATATGTCCCTAATCTGGTTGAACCACTATCCGTTAGTAACTACTATACTTGTCTATTAGAAATTTAGAACCGTGAACTTACTTGATATGGAGAGGAGACATGCTATTGAAAAAGGACCATGGTGCGATTTGGATTTATGTTCTCATCAACCCACTTGGCCCATGTCTTAGGCACTCTTTCGTACACCACATGCCTATCAACTTAGTCTACTGCGTTGCTCCTTCATCAAAAGATCCTCGTCTATTTCATCACAATTACAATGATTTATTTGCAAAATCTGAAATAAACTAAGGCATAGAGATTTATGAAAAATAGATGATTAGGGAGAAAATTATAGAAATGATACTTAAATGACCTTCATGTTTCCTGTGTTCATCCACCACATGTATGCAAAAGCTTGGCCAAACTAAGCAACCCCAATTTCCCATACTTCAAAATAAAGCATACATTCCCATTATGTAAGCAATTTCAATCATTAAACAAAATCCAAATAGCCCTTAATTTTAGAGTCAAAAAACAGTATGAAAGCAAAGTCAATCACCTAAATCTTATGCATCTAACAAAGGTTATTAAACACATAGTTGATGTTCCCAAATTGATTCTTAACTGAGTTGAAAGTATTAAAAGGTCAAAAACAATATTATGAATGAATGATATAATTAAATGAATAGTACTCTCAATTTTTCTAACCAAGATAATTAGCACCATCACTTAAACTGAGTAACTTGTAATAGTAAGTTCGAACAGTTTGATATTTTCATTTTAAGCAACGACATCAAGTTCACTTTAGTATTGGTGGTGTCCATTAAATTATAGTATTTATTACAACCTATTTACTATGGTTCAGTAAACAGAACCTTAAAAAACAGAAGTTCTACTACTCAACTTTTTATGTTATGCCTTTAGTTACCATACCCTTAAAACAAAGAACTAATCACTTAAGCCAAAGATGATTGAGCAGTAGAGATGGCAAGTTTTACAAAACTATGATCACACTAAAGAACTACTCATATTGACCCGAACCCATTACCCTACCCTCCTGACCCGTTCATTTTGCTACCTCTATGACGCATTCACGTTGATGAACAGTTGGCAGGTGTATTTAGTATTGGCTTTGCAATTCATGTTGATGAAGACCACTAAATATACCAGATTATTATGTTTAGCCTACTAACCAATTAGTTTAGAAAGTCTTTCTTGTATTTCAGAAACAATGGCATATTGAACGGAATAGAAATAATAAGTAATCCCAAACACCCCCTTATTGCTTATAGGTTTAAGTGCAAGAGTGTAGGAAAGAGGAAATGAGGTCAATATCTTTTTGGAACTTCAGTTAATTAAGTGTTCAGATAAAGGACTCAATCAGACTATTGAGTTTTGCATAGTGATTTCTGCTAATTGCACCTTCAAAAATTATGTCTAATAAGTTATTTAGGGTATGTTTGTGGAAGTCATTTTATAGTTTCATATTGTGGGTCACTTATGGTAACTAAGAAAAACTTGGATATTCGAATTTGGTATAAAGTTGTTCATTTGTGATATGCATGATCGTAACTAAAATACTCCATGGCT
This sequence comes from Artemisia annua, assembly GCA_014162995.1. NCBI lineage: Eukaryota > Viridiplantae > Streptophyta > Magnoliopsida > Asterales > Asteraceae > Artemisia > Artemisia annua. Next base: position 30,798 of record LBNU01015530.1, read on the forward strand.
ATGACTTGTGCAGACAATATAATCCTTCAATATCCGAACAGGGCATATATTATAAGGTTACAAAATGAGAAAAATGATTAAAAGATAATAGTAAAAATCACTTACAATTAAGGTAATTGTTCATCAGCACTATTTTAGTACCCCCATAGTAAATTACTGTGAAATTTTACCACTTGCTTTCTTTGTCGCACCTGCCTTTCTTGCTGATGTGTAGTTGAAGTCAACTAAATATCATCAGCATTCACAACATGTGTAGTTGGAGTCAAATCTGCACCAGTTGCTCAATATCGGCAAGAGGTTTGTGCATTGCATGCACGACACTCTTCTTTATCTGTTCAGAAATATAATGACATTACTGAAATATAATGACATCAGAATGAGATATTACTGTGAAACAAATGTTTATCTTTAAGATATTACTGAAATATAATGACATTAGAATGAGATAAAGGTTGGAACTTCCGTGACCTCTGATTTGTCTACTCTGGCCAAGTGATTTTTAGGGAGCTTACGGAAGTCATTTGTTAAACCTACACAAACCCTTTAAGTGCCAAAGATTAATAAATAAAGTATAGGTTCTTAAAAAATAAAATGGTAAATTGTTTGTAAACATACATGCGTAACAGGACAACAATATGTGTTGCGAAATTCTTTGGAGTGATCCAATTGATACTTCTTTATCTGTGCCATAAAAACAATAGATCCTCCCCTGAATAGTCAAATTAACAAAGCTATTTCATCGTATGCTTATATATACAGAAACATAAAAGAGATGCATATAATAATTTTACACCAGCTTAGAATTGCATTAAACAACATTGGTAACCTATCCCAATCTAAGTGCCTTTCACACTCGGACTCCAAGCCACTATACACACTCATCCAAACATCCTCCAAGTTAAAATGTGTGCCTATTTATGAAAGGGCACTTCTATAACTGATTAAAATAAACTAACAGAAATTTGATCATCTAACCTTTGCTAAAAAATGGTCCAAATCTAAGTGCATTTCACCAATCAACAGCATTCCATCTCACAAAACTTGAAATAGTAAAAAAAAACAATTCAATCAAAATCCAAAACTGTTTTACTTGTTGCTCGGGACGGCAGCAGCTCGTTAGTGCTCACAAACCAAAACCTGTTGCTCAAACACAAACAAAAATTGAACACAAACATAAACAAAAAATTTAAACCACAATAAAAAAACAATGATATAAACACAGACTAAAACAACTACCTGATTGATTGTTGAAGAGCATAAATTCGATTTGCTGACTCACCACGTGCTGCATATTTGACCTACAAAAAAATGATGACACAAACATGCTTAAATCATGAAAAAATGAAGCAACTACAATTCTAAAACAACATCAATTATATTCCTTTCTTTATAAATTGAGTTAAATAACATAAACGAAAATCAAGTTAACAAAAACACCCAAATCAACANAAATAGTAAAAAAAAAAAAAACAATTCAATCAAAATCCAAAACTGTTTTACTTGTTGATCGGGACGGCAGCAGCTCGTTAGTGCTCACAAACCAAAACCTGTTGCTCAAACACAAACAAAAATTGAACACAAACATAAACAAAAAATTTAAACCACAATAAAAAAAACAATGATATAAACACGGACTGAAACAACTACCTGATTGATTGTTGAAGAGCATAAATTCGATTTGCTGACTCACCGCGTGCTTCATATTTGACCTACAAAAAAATGATGACACAAACATGCTTAAATCATGAAAAATGAAGCAACTACAATTCTAAAACAACATCAATTATATTCCTTTCTTTATAAATTGAGTTAAATAACATAAACAAAAATCAAGTTAACAAAAACACCCAAATCAACATAAATATAAATTAAATAACATAAACAAAAATTAAATACCTTTCTTTCTATTAAAAAAACAACACATCAAAATAATTGTAATTTGCAACACATAATTCGAAATCCTAAATAATAAAATTGATACTTACCAATTCATCCATGGTTGGTGATTCAAAACTGCAGAATATAGGGTTAAAATCAGGAGCATATGGAAGAAGCTATTGTGTGTGTTTTTCGAATCGGAGAGATATGCTTTTAAAGGGATCTCATACAGATTCGAAATGGTGATTTTGAATTGGTGATACTATGAAACTGAAGATTGATTTTGAATTGTTCATTAAATGATGAATTCAAACTGACGCTCCTCTTTTTGAACCTATCAATTTGAATGGGATGAAGAATAGTTATGGATATAAATTTGGACCTATAAATGGTGTTGTTAAATACAGTAGTTAACAAAAATAAAGGATGAATTGTAACTGCCCGGTTGAAAAAGCTTCTAGATGAAGAATAGTATTAAAGACCTTACAAAAATAACCCAAAGGAGCCTTAATTGAGTTTTATAAAAAAGAATGCATTTGGGTGCTTGTACATTTGCTCTAATTAAGGAATTTTAGTCACACAATTAATGAGTTTTTTTAATGCTCGTGCTTCAAGGTACTTGTACAAAACCTTATTTTATTACTCCCTCCGTCCTAAAATAACTGCCCTCATTTGACTTTTCAAAGTCTTAATTTCTCAACTTTGATCATTAATATTTTTTGATGTCTTATATAATAATCGATGAAAATTATATGGATTGATCGGTTTTTAAATGTTTTTTCATTGGTACAATTTTCATCAAGTATTATATAATACATACAAAAATATTAAAGATCAAAGTTGAGACATTAAGACTTTAAAAAGTCAAATGAGGACAATAATTTTGGGACGGAGGGAGTAGATAGTATAGATATACAACATTATAGCATATCATTTGTAGAATAAACTAAAACTAAAAAAAAAAAAAAAAAAAAAAAAAAAAAAAAAAAAAAAAAAAAAAAAAAAAAAAAAAAAAAAAAAAAAAAAAAAACAGTTTTGACATTCAAAACATTTATGTTATCTTTTTTTATTTAGAAAATAAGTACTCCATATATGTGCTAGATATAAAGCACGAATCCAATGTTGAATTGTTAAATTCAGCATAATGAAATTATAAACTACCTCTCATATTGAAATTAAACATTAGAATATCCATTGAATGTCTTCCTAAGTTACACACACCATCAAGTAATTCATTGAATGGTTTCTAGTTTCTTTATTACTCCAAAATTAATTCCTCATTTTAGTCAAAATTTATTTTTACACTAAATTGTATTATATTGTTTAGTTGTGTAACTGCGTATATAAATGTATTCTTTTAAGGTTGTATTAAATACATGTTATGTGTAACTTTTAAACATGACAAAGAATTAACGACATATATATCATTTTGTTCATCTTTCTTGTAGTTTGAAATGAGACCGGGAGAGATGAAAATTTGAATCCAAACATAGCTCCCGTTTTTGTTGGCACGCAATAGGTGTCCTAATACATGATAGAATTTTTTAGAAAATTGATTTGCTCACTTCTTTTTTCTAATGGGACACATTATTTTATGTTTTACACAATTGTATCATATTCACCTCATACTTTGTCAATTTGTACAGTAGTGTGTGCAAATTAAAAAACAAAATGTGCATATCAGCTCTCATTTTTTCATACTACATTTAATCTATCCATATTGCATGCATCAATTAAGCATGCAGAAAAACGGAAAGAGCATGATAAAGATTGCTCTAAAGCGCAAATAGAATAAAAAATTGATGAATCGTAAACGGACACTTCTCCCAGTCAGTTGTTTATAATGATAAAAATGTGATTAATTTACAAATAGGATATAAACCGATATTAATGTTGTTGAAGGTTTAATGAAACTTGTTTTAAAGAATATGAAGGGTATGTTAGGCACGGAGCGGTGTAGAGCTTTTTGGAGCGGTGAGCAATAAATATTTTGGTTTTTAGTAGTTGTTTGGTAAAGAAGCGGTAAGCTTTGCTATTTTTTAGGAATGTTAATAATTATTTAAGAAGCGATGAGCGGTGAGTTGTGGCTACTGCTCACAGCTCACTGCCACTGCTCACTGCTATTTTAACAAACACACCCGAAATGAAGGCCTTTCGAGCTTTTTCCTGGGAGTATGGCATTGGTTACTTCAGCGACTGGTATGCGAGTTGATTGATCCCACTCCACTTTCAAGATTGGGTGAGTGTTCAGTGTACTTTAGGAATAGTGGTTTCGGAAAACTTTCCGCCGAGGCCTAATATTAAAGGTTGCTAAGTCAGATGTCTGGTGAACACATTCGTAATGAGTATGGGCGAAGGAATAGAGTAAGGCTCCACCTTTGAAAAAGTCTTTACTTGAGGGCGGTTGGGAAGGATACGACAGGCTCAATTCAAGGACACTCAATTTCAAGCTCAATTTAAGGCTTTCGCCGAATGATTCTTTGTTATTTCCTCTCTAACAGGAGAAAGGAAAGCAGGCCAATATTCATGATAAGACCCTCTTTACGCTCTCTCTTTCTGCTCTCTCCTGTCAACGAATGAATTTACTACTTGTGTCACTGACATTCCATTAGCATGGTGGACTATATACCGGCTTTCATGTTCACTCTATAGGAAGGGGACTTAGATTAATCGATTAGATGGGCGAACTGCTTTCCTTTAAAGGTAGCAAGTGATTGAAATGACAAGCTTGTAACTGATATGAAATCTCGATCATGAGATAGGGAGGATCCAACAGAAGTACGAAATTCCGATTGCTCAGAGAATAAGATCGGATCTTTTATCTTCTTTCTTTTGGGATCATTCCGACTATATAAGTCATTTCTGCTCGACTATAGCCATCTGGGTGGGGATGAGGTCATTTACGCAGCTGTCAATGGATTCTGTGATCGAATGCCACTAGACAGAATTTCTCAATATGAGAGCGCCATTTTAAAGAGTATAAAAACAGAATTACTTAAGTAGAATATAATTGACTTTTTTTCCATCTAAGTTGTAGCGTTGCTTGATTTCTTCCTTAATCCGCAAAAGTTCGTTTCGTTGTCGTTCGGGCAAATTCATGTCGATTGCTGAATTGTAGAAAATCAAGTCTTTCTCCCGTTTTGTGAGGTCCATGATTTCCACTTGCTTTCGTTGGAGTTCAATTTTCGCTCTTTTGATCGCTAGCTCTTGTTGCATTTTCTCTCTTTTCATTGCTAGCTCTTGTTCCTTCAATGATTTCCACGACTCTACAATGTCCTTACTTTTTGCCGGTTTTGACGGCTTCAACTTGAAAAAGGTCTTTGCTAGCGTGTCCATGATGCTGGTGGATCACGAGAGGAGGAGGATGATTTCTTCCTGGCTGCATCACGACCTTGTGGTCGTGATTTTCTAGTATCTTCCTCCTTACCATCAGAATCATTCATGTATTGGAAATTCATGGGACCTTGTGTTGACCCCGAGGTAGTTGTAGAACCATTTGTTTTCTTCCGACTATTCGATTGGAAAGCAGGCATCTCCTTCTTCCAAGCATCATGACCCCTCAATACTTTCCAACACTCCTTCAAATGAAAATCATGACCGTAAACCATACGGTACTCTCTAAGAGCTTTGTCTTTATCGTCTGCATCATTCTCACCACTTCCATGAGTATACTTGACATTATCCATAATAGCACAAAAATTCGCAACCCTATTACGAATCCTAGTCTTCCATTTGGACATGATCGAGTCGTATGTCCGGTTTGAACCAGTTTCTTTTTGAAAGTACGCTATCACCAACTCCCAAAATCGGTGCCTGTTGACAGCGTTTCCTTGCTTGGAATTTTCTGAAATATAGATGAAAGCTCTACAAAGCGCGACCTCTTCCGCCTTTGACCATGCTTCGACCTTTTTGGCCGGTTCGAGTTGTTTGCCTTTGTCCTTCGCCTTTATAGCACGCCGCGAAGGCTTCTTTGGTTTGATGGGTGATGTCTCTTCGACATCGTCATCGTCATCAACGGGCATGGAACCGTGGTACGAACCGTGACCTGAACCTTGCCCCATCGAAGCATCTTGACTCGGATAGTTTTGGGTCGAGTATTGTTGAGTCGGATACTCTGCCCAATCTTCCAAATTCATGTCGAGATTAGCACTACGAATCGGGGAATAATCTTCATACGGTTGGGAAGAATGCAAGAAATCCATGTTAGGACGATACGACGACCCACTTGGTTCTTGGTGATAATACATATTAGGACGTTGTGGTGGGACAAATGAACGATTAAGGTAAAACATATTTTGATTTTGATTGAGTGGTGGTACTCGCGATGTATATTCAAAAGCGGGTGGACGAAAGCTAATACCCCAATTTTGTGGTGGTGTTATGCCGGTTAATTCAAAGTTGTTTTGATTTATATTCAAAAGCGGGTGGACGAAAGCTAATACCCCAATTNAGTGGTTTTTTTTTTTTTTTTTTTTTTTTTTCAAACGGTAACTTTTTTTTTGAATTTTGGGATTGTTGTGTGTAGGAATATCGGTTGTACTTGCAACCGATTGTGTGTTTTGCTTCTCGACAACCGATATTTGCACAACTCTCCACATTGGAGACAACCGATTTCAATATCGGTCGTGTGGGTCGAACGACCGATTTTTTTCAGCACATTGCGTCCAGCCTTATGCACGTTAACTGTTGGCATATTCGTGTGTAAGCTATACTATATCTCATTCTGCATTGACATTTTTATTTTGATATATATGTTTGTAAGATAATATTTTATATTGACGTAGTAACTATTTTCGCATTACATTTGAAAGCAAATAAATCAAATTACAGGTACACACGCGTTAGCTAGTTATTTATAAGGCTAGACACAGTGGTGACCCAAGTCATCCACTGCCACATCAGCTTTCTCTCTCTGGCGACCAGACATGACCCAAGTGCCACAGTGGTAAAAAAAGTTATTTTTTTTTATTTTTTTATTTATTTATTTATTTTTTCAAACGGCAACATTGGATTTTTGTGTGCATAATATCGGTTGTAAATTCAACCGATTGTGGTTTTGTTTATAGCTCGACCAATATTTGCTTCTATTTCCACATTGGCAACAACCGATGTTAAAGTCGGTCACACAAAGCACTCGACCAAAATTTCTCGGCCCACTGCGTCCAGCCTAAGTTGATAAGAACCTGTTTATTTTATACCGTTAATTTGATATTAAATTAAAATTCCCTTTTACTCATGTTACAGTAATTTATGTCAAATTATTAAAACAAATATCGTTACACTTTTTTACAATATAAATAGAACTAAACAAATATCGTGAGACAATAAATAATTACTTTTAGGGTAAAATGCAAAAATGGTCCTTAACGTTCCACGAAATAGTAAAAACGGGACCGAGACAAAAAGTAGCGCAAAAAAGACCCCAACGTTACGCAAAAGTGCAAAATTGCCACCGAGAGGCATTTTCCGTTAGATTTCCCGTTAAGTGCCACGTCCATGAGGGTAGTATCGTCTTTTTACTGTTCATATTTATTAAATTTGCCGCCATAATCACCTCTGTGCTTGGGTATGAATGCGATTAGACCTCAATTGCTAAATTTGCAAAGTAAAATCAAACTTTACACCCATAAACCCCCCTACAACCCACATCTTCTCCACCACGACTCGAGTTGACCGGTTAAAAAAAACGATTAATGAAAATGCAATCACCACAAATGTCACCAAACACAGCCATCATAACCACCACCATAACCACAACCACCACCACCAACACTCACCAGGAGACTTCAACGTTGGTGACAACAACTGTGACACAACGCCCACAGCAAAGGCCATGTCCCCGTTGTTTCTCAGACGACACTAAGTTTTGCTACTATAACAACTACAGCACATCGCAGCCGCGTCACTTTTGCCGTAGCTGCCGCAGACACTGGACCCATGGCGGCGTGCTCCGGGACATCCCTGTTGGAGGTGGTAGCCGGAAAAACACAAAAAGGAAAAACCCCATGAACCCCACCATCACTTCGGCTTATGTTACCACGTTTGATCAGCCGGAGTACCAGGAGTACCAGGAGTACCAGGACTACCAGAGTGTGATGCCGCCTACCCAGAGCCTGCTGCCGCCTACCCAGGGCCTGCCGCCGCCTCCGCCGCCTCTACATGTGGATGATGTCGGTGATGTGAGTGGTCTGGATGAAGAGAATGAGTTTATGTCGTCGTTGTTGTAGGGTGTTTGTTTTGAGGAAGGTGTCTGGCCATTTTGTGGCAATTAGTGTAGTTTGTTAGTTGATGTTTTAGTTTTAGTGGTTTATGTACCCCATCCTTTGGTCCCGATCTTTTGATGAATGGTAAATGCTATGGTTGTAAATTTAACTTACCTTGATCTTTTGTTTTGGATACTCGTTATATTTGACTTTTGCACATAGGACCCAGAATTGCCCAAAAATGGATCAAATTGACTATCCGTGTAACCATTGACTATTCGTGTAACCTTATTCAAATGAATGTGCAGTCACAAAAATACCCAAACTTACCCAAATTGACAATCAAGTTTGACTTTTGCAAATAACAATCAACGTTGACAATCTTTGTTTGACTTGATAATATAACATTAAAATTGATTGACAACCATTGAAACTAGTTAAGATTACATAACCGATAGATAAACGTTAATAAAGTAAATATTGTTATAATCTTCCACTAAAAGACCATAGCAGAAGCATAACAATTTATTGACCTAAACATAACACCATAACCATTATTTAGCATCATCCTTGGGTTTCTTGTCAGCATCATCCTTGGGTTTCTTGTCAGCATCATCCATGGGTTTCTTGTCAGCCATCAGTCTTCGCCTCTTGATTGATCTTCCTTGGTCTTCAAACTTGTCCTCTGCAAGCACTTCTTGCCCAACTCCATTTTTTTCAAGCACTTCATCTGGCTCATCTCCTTGTTTAGCAACCACTTTGTCCTTAATCACATCTCCTTCAACAACTGACATACATCCCTCATTTCCAACTACTAGAGCACACTGATCATCTGGTATCACAGCCACATCACAAACTCTTTGTTCACCATCTCCAACTACCTCAACAAACTGCTCATCTAGAATCACATCCTCATCACGAACTCTTTGTTCACCATCATCACCATCAACACCATCAACATCCAAAATTGCAAACCTTTCTTCACCAACAACCACAAGTGGAATCAAACTGAAACTAATTGGTTTAGCAAAAAGAGCATACACCTCTGTTCCTTCTCCAGCTGTAACTACGTCATCAAGTTCATCCAATGCTTGATCAATTTCAGTAAACATGTCACTAATCTCTTGAGGCTCTTCAGGCTCTTGAGGCTCTTCAATCGCATGCATCTCTTCCGGTTCAGGAACATCAACTAAATGGTATGGATCATCAGTCCAGTCAACATCTTTTCCTTGATCAACCTCTTCATCACTAATCCATGTGTAAAGATCTCCTTCCTTTCCACTAATAGTGCAGCCATCACTTGTGTCATCATAATAAGCATCATCAAAATCGAGCACATCTGTGGCCTCCAGGGAATCCTCACTTGAATCCTCCACCATAAACTCTTGGTCAATCTCTACCAATAACCTCCTGAATTCAAACTCATCACTCAGCCTCTTTGAATGATTTGCAATCATTTTTCCAGCACAAAATGTTGGTGGGAAGCCATTGTCAGAATCAGAATCATAAACAGGTCCAGCCTTATCAAGTTGGCTTGTCTTATGCCACTCTAACAATAGTAATTTCCCACTGTTTCCAGTCTCACCATCAACACCCTTTCCAGCAGCCTCATTCACATCATCATCCACTATTTCTTCTTTCACCACACCCTTTCCCTTAGTCATCATTCGATCCATCATCTCACACTCAACAATTGAATCACCGGTTTCAATATACAACTCCAACTGTGTAAAAAAAGGAACATACTCCACAAGTGTCTTCACATCTTCGTCAGACTTTAGTTGTAGCAAACCATCATCCAGTGACTCCTCAGGTATCCTAAAGTGAGTATACACAAGGGTACGATCCGTGTAACCTAAATCCTCTAACATTTCGCCCAATAAGACCATGGAGAAAACGTCACAGTGAACTCCGTCAAACCAATCTGTATCTCCAAAGAGATAGCTTCTCCCTGAGGTAAATTGACCATTGTGATGGATTTCCAAAGTAAACATTTTTTCATTCAATGTTGTGCAACACATACAAAAAATCACTAACTTCGAATAACAATAACAACTTTAAATGAAAAACAAGAAAATGGAACAGAAAATGCTTACCATACAGGACTCTTAAATCAGGTATCGGGGCACTGCGTGCACGATTTTGCCAAAGCTTAACCATTCTCAAGATCTTTACCTGTGAAATTAATGTTCTCCTTGGAAGAAATTGAGACCCGTATATAAAGTATTGCTCTAAAGGACTAAATTTGTAAAACAAAACACTAGCAACTAAAGTTATTGGCGGGAAAGGGATACAAAGACGATACTACCCTCATGTACGTGGCACTTAACGGGAAAGTTAACGGAAAATGCCTCTCGGTGGCAATTTTGCACTTTTGCGTAACGTTGGGGTCTTTTTTGCGCTACTTTTTATCTCGGTCCCATTTTTGCTATTTTGTGGAACGTTAAGGACCATTTTTGCATTTTACCCTTACTTTTAAGAAGCATAGGCAAAAAAGAATAAGTTACCGCCTTCTCTTAATTTAAAAAAACTTAAATTTCGAGGATGTTTAACGGTGTCCAAGTTTAGGTATTTTGGTTGACGTATTCATTTGCCACCTGAGTAATGTTTTTGCCTTTTTGGCATTGGCTAATTGCTAACACCGAAATGACAAGTATCTGCTAGTACAGAACCTAGTGCCGTGGAACATGGTTTAAAACTTTAAATCGCATATGACATATGCAACTGTTTTACAATAATCAGATTGGATCAACTGTTTTATTTCACATAGCTGTTTGTACGTATGTTGTGTGTAAAAAGCAACTTTGTGATGCATTTTGCAAAAGAGGTTTTTTTATATATCCTTGAAGTATTTTTTGCATTAGACACTTGTGTATCTATGGTCAGTCCAATTCAAAAGTTCACTATTTTTCCATTGTTCTAATGAGACCCACAATATAAAAGTACAAAATGATAAGAAGAAAAAGACATGAAGGATGAGAAGGTACTTAAAAAGTTATCCAATAGTTCTTCATGTGAATTAGATACTCATAAAGTAGCCCAAGATTCATTTATTTCTATGACTAAGCAAGTAGCTTATCAGCAAGTGTTGAGTACTAAAATAGCACACTGCAAAAAGCAAAGGTGTTTACCAACTAAAGGCTTGTTCCATTGGCCAGAAACTATGATTTATTCCAAGTAGATAACTAGATAAGTATGTAGTCTTCACACCACCACTGAAAGCATAGTAGGTCATTCAACCCACGAAATTGACTTAGAGATGAAGACAACAAAACTCAAAGGTTGATTTGCCAATAATCAGATTGGGTTAAGATGGGAATATGTTAAATTGCATGTGATTGAGCCCGATGTAATAGAATAGCTTAATAACTCACTTCTGGATCAACTTGAAACTCAGCAGCCTATGATATAAAAGCTTAACCTCTCATAATGTACCCATGTCAAAAATCAATATCCAAGGAGCCACTTGATATACCCCCAACCCAAACACTCCATTCTCAAGTTTCAAAGCAAAGAAGAATGAAAAGAACAAGAAAGTGAAAAGTAAAGGAATTGTTTTCATATGTTCTTGTGATAGAGAAAAGGAAAAGGACAGTAATCTTAAATCATATTCTTGGAGAAAAAGAGAAATAATTTGTTCAAATTACATGTACGCCTTTTAGTTGTTAGTGATGAATCTTTAAAAGAGGGTATTAGTCTTTACACATAATATATTAAAGTTCCTTTTCCTTTCCTTCAAAAAATGAGATAAAGATTTTTTAACAAAAAAGTCCTCTCATCGTCCTCTCCACCCCCTTTCCATTTCTTTAAAAAAAAAAAAAAAAAAAAAAAAAAAAAAAAAAAAAAAAAAAAAAGAGAGACATTTATTTTTCTTTCCTTTCCCCTCAAATTTAACTCAAGAACACATTGAAAGTTATTAGACTAGCCAAATGCCCAATAACCCTCAAAGCAACTTACAAGTATGGTGGAACTCGTGGAAGTTGTAGTAGCCTACAACTTAAAAGCTAATAGTTTGCTCAAAGTTATCCATGTGAGATGAGATATTATAAACTCGTTCATCTTAGTTCAAAATTCAACTAACCTGAGTTACAGCCCTACTTATCAAGGGTTTTGGTCCTATAGACTTGCAGCTCTAAAAAAAAGACATCTAACATGTCTTTAAGAAAATATGCAGCAGAGTTTGATCGAATGCAACTGATAACTAGATTAATGTTTCATAAGTGAAAATGAATAATTTTTTTGGTGCCATAATTGTTATCTGTGTAGATCTTACTAACTTTTTAGCCTCTAATCTAACATGGAACTGAAGTAACTTGTAGAGATTTCTAATTTCCATGTGTTTGTTCCTTCTTAAGCTATTGTTCATGATATTTTTACCTGCTTGGAAGGCTGATTAACATGGAAATGCATGTACACAACCGTTGAATCCTTAAATATCCCACTTTAAGATCTTGAAATGCTGATGCAATCTCAGCTGAACGTGACAGAGAAGAGCTTTGTGGCTCGTCAAGAGGAATGTCAACCTGATACGGTACAATATCTGAAGGATAGATGCCCCTACAAAAAGTTATGTTAAGCAACTAAGCAAGTGAGCAAAATTGAACAATGCAACAAAAATATGTGGTTCAATTTTGAAGAATTGTGCACCTTGCCAAACATGATGCGTCTAATGTAACTGTTGCCTTCCTACGATGTGTTGAATCAAAAAAGCAGAGTTCAAGATCAAGTTGCTCAGCTGCAAATCGAGAAACAGATTTCAAATTTGTTTAGATTTGCTGCTAACAAATAATCAAGATAATAGTCCTAAACAACCTAATAAATAATAAAACAAATGAAGTAGAGCAAAACATAGTACTTGGAAAGGAGATCTGACATATTGTAGCTTTAGAGTTTAAAATTGGTGCATTGGTAACGGGTTTAAACGGGACTTTATCAGTACAATTAAGAAACGGGTCGTGTTTGGTTTTTTTTCCAGCACTTCTTTGCGAAAACTTTTGAATACATTGACTATGGGTACAAAAACTATATCAGTAACACAACGATCAACTTTTTCAACATAGCAATCAAGGGGGTTGTATACTTGCATGGGTAATAAATACACTTTGAGCAAGTTTCCACCCATTTGACTAGTTTTCTTTTTAGCTAAACTTTTTGATTTTACCTGCTTGACCCAATCATAACCCAGACCATTCATTTGTAAATGGGTCACAATTGCCAGGTCTATGTAGTAGCTTTCAGACGATCATATATGTCAAAGAGTACTTGAGTCCTACATAGACTGGAGACACATATATATACCAATGTGCTCATTTTAATCATTCATTCATTTGTATCTTACACTTTATCACAAGGCTTACACCTCAAAGTCATTACCTTTGGGTGTGTGAAATCTTGCAGAAATAAAGTTTTTTGGCTCTATTCTTGCGTGTTGTATCTCCTCCAATACATCTAACAAACTGCCCAAACGAGAACCAGTCACCTGCAGAAACAACATGCAAATTAGAATAAGCTGTATACTTATGTTACAGTTTTTCACAGAAGAAGAACGAGTGAACGACACACATAATTAGTACATATCACTAACGAGACCTATGGGATCAGGCTTTAACATATCATTGCTATGGAACAACAAAGAATCCAAAGCCTCAAGAAGATTTTTGAGCAGAAAAATGCCCGAGTTACTAGTATGATTTTTCAGGTTTTATTCTCTTATCTATCTATGTAATCACAACCACACATTCTAGATGCACCTATAAAAATGGATGCATCTTTCTTCAAATTTCCCCTCCCAATTTAAAATGTGTGGCTAGAATTACTTCTCACCCTTCTCATTTTAATTATTCTTCTTATTAGATCCCTTCCCGTTGGACAAATGCTGGAGATATCAAGATACTTACTTGAGTTGCTTGAGCTAAGCTTGTAGCATCGGCATGCTTCTGCATCATTCCAGCATAAAAGACAAATTCAAATGCAGCACAAGCATCCATGTCACTGAAGATCTACAAGACAAAAATGTAGATGATGCAAGTATTTGACCAAGAAAAACTATACGTCTATACTGTGATGTTTATCTGCATATATGCAGCTACCTTGCTGATGTTCGCTTTATGTAACTCGTGTGAAACAGAAATGCTTGGGACAGGACCAGTTTTGACTGTTAACCTGGAAATTTCATAGATTGAAAAAACCAAAAATATATTGGAAAAAAGGATATTTTAGTCCCAGCTGAAACTGAATAAATAAAGATGAAGAATAATCCTTCACAGGGAACCTTTGAGTTATCAGGTCGAGGTAGTTGAGATTAACATTGTGGCAACCATTTCCCACCTCAAAATTGTCTACAGTCCAATGCTGTGAAAATAGAGGGCATGAAAAAAAAATAATTAAATTACTGAACATAGTATGCCACTAGTAAGGTAAGTAAATATAGTACCTGTAGATCCTTTCGTACGATATGGCAGCATGCTCGCTTCTTCACATAATCATTAACAAATGCAATAGTGTCATGGGTGCTGGGTTCTCCCTTCATCTTACATGACTTGTGAAATGATTTGGTCAAGTTTGCAATTCTTCTATCGATATGATCAACTGTTTGCTCCATTGATGTCACTTTGTCACTGTCAATCTGGCTCTGTACAGACGAGATACAGAGTAAACTTTGAGATTACTTGGGGTTCATAATAATAAATAAGTTGGCCAAGGAAGGATTAAATGTATTGTTTAGATATTAGACAAAAATACAGCGGCTTGCTAGTTTGAAACAGCCAAAATGGCCACTTCAGTACTTAGAAACAAAGGCATGAACAGTGATTAGCATTTGAAACCATTATAATTGGCACTTTGTTTCTAAACTAAAAACTTGTAAAACCAGTTGGCAGAAGAGAACCTAATATGTTGCTATATTATTTAAGCTATACTTAACATATCAATTTGACACTAGCTCATCGTCCAAAACAGTCATCTTGTCAACACAGATGATATATTGATGCTAGATGAGAAACTGAAAAGAAATTGCATATTTGCATGGCAAAGATGATATATACAGTAACACTGTGTTGCAGGATGAATATCAATCAAAATGTTACGTTTTTATCCCCCAAAAATATATCTTTTTCAACAAATACAAACAAAGTACTCTAATATTTATTCCTTAGTACTAGTGCAGCAAATTTCGGTAAGTCAGTTATACAATGTGAAAGAGATGTAAAAGATACTTGTGTGCTTATAAAAAAAATGATACGACATTTGCTCAAGAAATAAATGAGGCACATTCTGTGCTTGATGAGGGTGCAGAGGGGACAACATTTGGATTTGGTACCTCATGAAGGTTGTTCATGTTGACTGAAAAGGACTTGCAATGGACAAGTGAAGATTGTTGTGGTGGAAAAATCAACCTTAATTCCTCATACTCCGATATGCCGGAGGAAACTGATTCTACCGTTTCCTACAAATTAAACAGAATTAATATAGGATAACGACAGAAAAAACTTGTAAAGCTAGATGCACATGAGTGTTGTATACCAGTAACCTCTCCCGCTTTACATTCAGTAGCCACAACTTTGCTTTCTCATGCACTAATTTGCACACAAGTAGTTTCATCTCTGCGGCTCTGCATTTTCTATTTGAGTGAGAGAATAGTTGAAAAAAAAAAAAAAAAAAAAAAAAAAAAAAAAAAAAAAAAAAAAAAAAAAAAAAAAAAAAGAAAGAAAAACATGAATAGTTATTTACTTTTACTTTAGTATTTACAAATGTTAGTTGATATTCAATGAATAGTAACTCACATTTGGTAAATACCAAATTCAATAAAAGAGCACAATAATACATGATTGATGACAAGTTAATGGTAAAGACATAGAGTTGGCAACCCATGACCCGGGCTCAAATTCAAAGTACAATCATATTGGATTGTATTAGTATTATTATCATGTTTATATGTCAACTATTATTTGGACTATTTGAAATATATAAACGTTTAACTTTTGAACCTTAGCAAACTACAGTATAATTTGAACATTTTTACTTGAGAAAAAACATTACAGCCAAATATTCAGCCATAATTCATGTAAACATTGTTTTTGCCAAGTGATTATAGAGTTAGGTGGCATTATTTTTATTTGGTTTGTACCCTTGCATCTTTCTGTAGACAATTAACAAACGCGGACTAATATCTTACTCTTTTTAGGATAAAACAAAATTAGATAATTCCAAATCAAGCAAAATAAAAATTATCACGAAGTTTAAAGCTGCATATTTATAAACCCGCCGAAATACGCAAGCATCCAAATCTCGATATAAGGAACTCAATTTTACAATGGGAACAGTCAAGTTACCTTTTGTGCGCAATGTATTTACTGGCATCTACACTTTTCTGTATGAATCAAAAAACAATCTGTGTTAGCAGGTATAAAACTAGATCTGATGGCCAAAAGAACTGCCGATATATATAGCTATTAGCTTGCCAACCTGAGATTTGATTTCGTCAGAAAGAAGCTGATACGTTTTTGCCTTCAGAAGCTGATCTATGATGCTTGTCAGACAATCAATCTGCATAAACAAACCAAATATCAATCTTATAATAGCTTGCTGCCAAGGGCCTTGCCCTTCTGTGTGCAAGGTTATGTGTTCAAGTTACGTCCATTTTGCTGAAGACTAAAGAAATAAAATAATACAGTAATAAAATAATCATAATAACCAAAGAAACAGTGAGCATGATAGATGTAGAAGCATACCGCATGCAAGTTGAACTTATCAGCTGATTGAGGTATAAGTTCTTTCGTTTCTCTAGAGAGCATAGCATTCATCTGCGGGATAGAATCACAAATAAAGATCAATTAAACCAGAAATCCTTCACTTAATGATGGCAGGTTTCCCCTCATACCCAAAAAAAATAAAAAATAAAAAATAAAAAAAAAAATAATAATAAAAAAAATAAAAACCC
The DNA here is from genome assembly GCA_014162995.1 of Artemisia annua. Taxonomy (NCBI): domain Eukaryota; kingdom Viridiplantae; phylum Streptophyta; class Magnoliopsida; order Asterales; family Asteraceae; genus Artemisia; species Artemisia annua. Next base: position 47,817 of record LBNU01015530.1, read on the forward strand.
TACCTCAGTTGGATTTATAAAAGTGCGTACAATCGTTGATATCTCATTGTCACTTGAGACTTTGGTGCCAACATGACCTTTTGTGATATTTGGACTCCTCTGAGTTCTAGCAGTTCTCTCAACCACCCCGAATATAGTCTTTCTTCCCTGCTCAGAGATTATAGCTCCATTTGATAAGCGATGAGGACTTGGCGACGGTACATTTTCCGCCGGTATGAAATCAACGTTCGCATCATATGGCTGTTTATTTGAGGGGCTTTGACAAAACTCACCATGCAAATTCTATAGACCATGTGTTACAAGAGTCAAATTAACACAAACAAATATATATACCTGGTGCATATGCTAGTCAATTTAAGGCATAAAAGATTAAATGGAATGACTGAATGATCATGCAATACCCTTGCATTGCAGCATATAACTTGCTGATTATCTTAGGGTAAATAATGATTTAATCCTCTAACATTCACCAATTTAGTGGTTTACCCCTAAACTTTGTTTGACTACGTTTTTATCCTTCACATTTTTTAATTGTCTTTATCCCTAAACTATTTTTGTTTTCGTATTTAAACATAAACATATTAACAGGTTTGGGCAAAAAAAATTCAATAGTTTGTTTTCTTATTTTGCTTTTCTGCTATTTTTATTAATATTATTATAATATTATCATATATTAAATGTATATAGACGTTTAATAAGCAACAGAAAATGGGCATAAACAATGCTAAAAAACCACGGAAGAAGGAAACATTTCCTTAGTTTAAATTAAGGGTTAAACCACCAAGTAAAAAAGTTAAGAATTGAACTATTATTAACCCTTTTTTAAAGTTCATGGAAGTCCTTAGTATAGAACATTGAGCACCGACCTTCTGACGAGATTGTTTATCTGTCTTTTCTTCCAAAACCGGGGAAGCTCGTCTGGACTCTCCCCTGGCAATATCACTTTCCATAAACATAGGTTGAATCTGAGCATGTTGATCATCCTTCAATACGGTTGTAGCGTTCTCCTTTGTTTCTAAGTTACCACGGGCCTCATTGAGAGAAACCTCTCTGATATCCACCATTTCTTCTTCAGTGGACATTTCCGAACTATCTATTTCTAATGTCTCAACGCACAAGGCATCGGTCTTGTCAGCAGCAATAGCAGAAATACTTGCATTAGTAACGCTTTCCCCCGGTTCATTGTGTTTGGCAAATTGCTTTGCATCTATTAGAGGACTGCTTCTGAATTCTGATGTATTCACAATCTTTAACTTCTTCTGTGGAGAATAGCCAAAACTTTGAGGTAAATTAAATTTGTCTTTATCATATTCATAACCATTTCGGATATCTGCCGATGACAAGAGTTCTGCCTGCAACTTTTCTCCAGACAATGCGCTTTCAGGAGGTATCAATAAAGGTGATGCAAGTTTGGCAACATTTTGCATATGAGTTACAGGGACAGCATTCTTTGGTGTCTGCAACCTAACATCATCCATAGTAGTTGAACTTGCTCTTTCTCTCTTCTTCTGAACAGCAGATGATAATTGTCCACTATCATCCATATAACTGAGTAAAGAAGCTTTATGGTTTTTCTCCAACGAAGTATTAGGAGTCACCTTAGAGGGGCTGTGTACAGATCGGGAAGCTGAATCTTCAAGTTTAGCAGTCAGATCAGCAGAAAAGGGAGAAGCGTTTAGCATTTTGAGTTTAGAAATGCTTTTCTGCATGGATAAAACACTCTGACTATGTTTCGGAGTATCTGTTCTTACAAAAACACTTGAATAATTATGAAGAGGAGTTGCAGCAGATGGTAATTTAGATGGACTGACACCATCGAAATGCATGTGATTAGACTTATCATTCAAAGAGTTCACTGCCCCTACAAAAGGTGGTTGATGTTGATTAGTATTGCTTTGACTGGTAGCCATGAAGTCCAAGCTTGACTTTCTCTGAACTGCATCTTTGACAAGATCTGTTGTCTTAGCATTTGGGGTAACCTACGGTGAAACAAAAGTTCATAAGCTAGCTTAATAAAGAAATAAACTGAATATGTTACTATAATATTCAGATACAAGCCTCTAATAGTATAAGACGATACAAAAATAAACATCAGTATGCAAAATTAATCTGTAAAAGTGAACATAGCATGAAAAGCAAACCAGAAGACCACTAACGTGAAATCAAGTGTCGATCTGATCCCAGAAAATCGAAATAAAAACTCAAATCCTATACTCCTATTTACCAATATTAACAATCGATAGATTAATAATGTCCTTAATTTAGCAAGAAATGAAGCCCTGTGCAACAAAGCAATTTAGCAGCAAACTCTAATGTAACTATAGAAAGCAGGACATGTGACATCTGGAGCATGAATGACGATGGACTGCAATATTCAGCCAGTGCAACCCCATTTGTTCATCATCATGTTAAAAAGGGAGAGCATATAGAGAAGATATACCACATTGCAATAAACACGAGTTCACGAGCTAAAAAAATATAGAACTAAACAAACAGAGCAAGAAAAAAATGGCAAGAACAAAATGCTTTTCTTGTATTATTAGTTGCATGTTCTTACCAAAATAGAAGAACCAGAGGACAAATGTTTCTCAGCCTCAGATAAGACATCTAAAGGCATCTCCTTATTGGAAGATATATTTGATCCGTCATTGGCCACACCAAGCTGATTATGCTTAGGGGCAACATCTTCATTGACCATTTCATGAGTAATAATCCCTTCTAGATTATTATTATCTTCACCGCAACTAAAATCCATGAGGTTAGCCCCATACTCTTTGGTTGTTGCAACCATTCTTGGTGATTTCAGAATAGTGTCTTTAGAAGCAGCGATCACACGCAAATCCTTATTGCCTTCAGCCAAGAGTGCATCCAATGTAGGAGATAGTTCTCCATAGTCATATTTATAACGATATTCTCCAACAATACTCATATCATTAGACTCGGATGAAGTGCGTAGTTTGGAGGTAGAAACCGAAGGTTGATGATTTGGCTTCTTAGCTTGTGTCATAAGCATTAAGCTTCCTGTATGTGTGGGATTAGAATCTTGATTTGGGGTTTTCTCCTCAAAGGAAAGGTGAACCCCTGTTGAGGTCTTCAACTCCACTTCTGAGTCTGACCTTGCAATGCTACGAAAATGCATCGAAAAGGCTGTTGAATCCATAGTCTGATCATGATTTCCGTCAGAAGCTTCACGGTCCAGTATATCACGTCTAATGAAGTTTGCCGATACAGGACCAAAAAAATTATCTTCTGCAAGCAAAAATTTATTGGAAAGAAGGCAGTTAGCTTGCTTTCTGAATTCTAAACATGATGAACGCAATTACAGCATAAATGATGCTACTAAGAACTCATACTCTTAGCTGACAAACTAACATTCAAAAAAACAACGAAACCACTAATGTCATACAAATGGGAAGAAGGCAGTTAGCTTGCCATCGTTGTAGTTGGCAAAGCTGGTCCAGTTTATTTGAAAAGACAAAAATGAAAACCACCAACTGTGATACATCAAAAAGCATACTTCTAGAGTTCTAGCTGACAAACGAGCATGAAAGCTTAAAGATATGAAACTGTTTAGCAAATTAGCTTTTAGTCTTATAAAAACTACATACATATATCATAATCGGCTAGTGACGTAAGATTAAGCGGATAGTTGAATATACTTGTTGCAATGATACCCCCGAAATCAGCGTAGGGTTCTTATGCTCTAGCAATGACCCAGCCTACTCAGAAGCTGAACCTTAAAGAGATAGTATTAACTAATATTCTTTAAACTAAAGATTTGATAACACTCAAAATCAGACGTCTAGTTATATATACTAGGTTCACTTTGCGGAAGCCTTTAGTAGACTGTCTTTCTTAATGCTAGTGAACATGCCTAATCATTGCTTTCCCTTTTTCAGACACTCCACTTAAGTCATTCTCAGACACTCCACTTAACCAACAAAAATCGCTGCTTTCGCTTTTTGTCCATCCAAACAAGAAGGTATATGTCAACTGTGAACTACATACAGTCATGTATCTCTTTTTTAGCCTTGCATCAAATAAACTCCACAAACTTTTACAATAAGTCAATAAGGTCAAACTTTGGTCAACTTGAACATAAAGAATGATGTTATTCTAAAACAACAACGTATTACAAGTGTGCCTTCTTCTTTAGCAACAGAAGGGTATCGTCAATCTTTTGCCAAAATAAAGCTATATAAACTGAGAAGCATGAAAGTTTACCAATTGTACCCAATGCAGGTTTGTGTTCCACCTTGTTAAAAGTATTACATTGGTAATCGAACTTAGGGGTGAGCAAACGGACCGGATGGACCGGACCGGACCGACCACATTCGGTCCGGTCTCGGTCTAGGGTTTTTCATAATTTCGGTCTCGGTCCGGCTCGGTCCGGTCTGGTCCGGTTCGGTCCGGCTTAAAAACCGGACATTTAGCCTATTTGGACCGAGACCGGACCGACCACATTCGGTCCGGTCTCGGTCTAGGTTTTTTGCCGGATTCGGTCTCGGTCCGGTCCGGTTTTTCTCGGTCCGGTCCGGTCCGGTTTTCGCCCGATGAGCACCCTTAATCGAACTTGTCAAATGTGTTTCAACCCCATCATCTCAAGTTCTCAACTGTAGATGTGAAACAAATTTAACTGGATAAGACAGTTCGACTGCTTAAGAGCTGATATCTGCAGCAATAAGTAGTCTACAGGGGGTGTTTGAATAATTTAATTGGATAAGACAGTTCGACTGCTCACATCATATCATACTTATTCACAAAAAGAGTTTTATCAGTTTATGTTGTATTAAAACACAATGGAGCAGATAGTATCTCTATTTACTTATCAGCTTACTGAAAATACACAGAATCCCTTCATATAAGTGTATCCAAAACAGTTTAATAAAACAACTTAAACTAGCTAAAAAACTAAGCATGTTTAGCTTCATCCAAACACTCAGAAAAGCTTATTAGCTGTACCAAGACAGCAATGAGCTGATAAGCTATAAATAAGTTTGCATATATGATTACTTGTCAGAGAAACAAGTTGAAGTTGCTTGGTCTAAACAGATGCAATCAACAGATAAATAACTATAAGCAATCCCAAACATAAGTGTCCTCGATAGTATAACATGTCATTATAAGTGGGGTGGTAGTGTGGTATATCGACCCCATACCCCACTTCGGCGGGATTGGGTATGTTGATGTTGATGTTGATGTAGTGTGGTATATCATATTTGGCAAAGCTGGTGAATCAATTTATTCGAAATTAATAAATTATGAAGACCGCTAAATGTGTTGCACTAAGCAATGATGCCATCAAAAACTCACACTCAAAGGTCAAAGATATGAAACTGTTAAGCAACTTAGCTTGTTGTAAAGCTAAACATTTATGTAAACATCAAACAGCTAATGATAGAACTGATGTTTGGATATACTTCTTTCTAATAATACCCCGAAATCAACATAGTTCTTATGCTCTATCAATGCCCCCGACATACTCATAATCTTTGACCCCTAAAGAGATACAGTATAACCTCCATACATGTTACTAGCCTACAAATCCCATGCTAACCCAAACATCCTGCTAACAACTAATATATGTCTGAAAATAAACATCCAATAAAACTCACACTCAGAAGTCGTTGAAAATATATACTTATTCACTTTCGGAAACCTCCGGTAGACCTTTTCTTTCTTCCTACAAGCATGCCAAATCTTAAATGCAACATGAATCTGTTATCCCTTACTTATCCGGGCAAATGTCAGTTTAGGTCTGTCCTGGTACGGAGGTATGCCTTTTTTTCGACTACATACTATCATATATCTGTTATATAACCTTTCGTCAAATACCGTTCCAAACACTTCTTTTTTGTACCAATACATAAAATTATAGTTAAACTGAACACAAACCATAAACTGGTTCCTACGGGATAATGTCATAAAAGGTCAACATACTTATCTCAATTCTCTACATTGGTAATTAAACTGTGTTCCGTACCAATTTACTCATTAAGGTTCCAGATTCGATGTGTTCCGTTTCCGTACCAATTTACTTATCTCAATTCTCTACGTCAACATACCAATTAACGACATCGAAAATCATAAAAAAAAAAGGACCAATTTCACTAAGTTTAACGGCTAACGACTCAATTGCTACAAAATAAAGTCTAATAACCAATGTGGACCGTCAAAATAAGTAAGTCGGTGTATTATGACATTTATTCCTAGATATTGTCATAGTCAGAATTTTGCTTCGTATTGTTAACTTTCGTAGAAAATCACGATTTTTCCAACATCCACCCGGTCAAAAAAAATGTGTTTCCATTTCTTTTTTAGTTATTACTCCCTCCGTCCCAAAAAAAATTGTCCACCGACAAAAGACACACAGTTTAACAAAAACACAATCATTATTTTTTTCTCTTTGTTACTTTTTACAGAACAACAATTTTACCATCATTTGAGGTAGCCGAACCAAAAGTACTCCCACCGGACGACGGAGACGACCCAACCAACCGCAAAAACGGACTTCTCGAGCCACCGGATTCATCATCCATATCATCCTCCATCTCCTCATCCTCATCCTCCATATCCACATCCTCGTCATTTCCATTATCATTATCATTCCAAAACTTAGGTTCATCAGAATACTCATTCTCATGAGACGGTTGTGGTTGTTTCGCGTTTACGGGAGTACCGGAGTCTTCGTCGCGGTTGAAGATGTGTACGGATGTGTTTTCGGCGAAGCTGACTCGACGAGCTCGTTTCTTGTGGAAGGCGAGTGTGGTTGTTTCTTGTTCGGATTTGNTCTCATGAGACGGTTGTGGTTGTTTCGCGTTTACGGGAGTACCGGAGTCTTCGTCGCGGTTGAAGATGTGTACGGATGTGTTTTCGGCGAAGCTGACTCGACGAGCTCGTTTCTTGTGGAAGGCGAGTGTGGTTGTTTCTTGTTCGGATTTGGTGTTTGAGTTGTTGTTGTTGTCAATTGGTGGTTCGGATGACATTGTTGATTGTGGATTTGAAATGTTAGGGTTTGTGTGTGTGTGTGTGTGTTTTTGTGTGTGTGAGAATTTGGGGAAAGTATTCTAGCGGGAAGAGAACTTTTATAAAAAAATTCATCTCTTCTCAGGTTTTAAAAGAAAGTGTTATGTTCACGGTAAAAGTCATAAATACTTAACGTACTTACAAAAGCGACTCATTTTACATAATTTACTTTTTTTATTGTCATTTTTCTTACTAAACTATGCATTTTTTTTTCATTATACATAGCTAATATGGGTTCTTAAGGGTATTTTAGACATTCTTCACATCTTATCTTCTACCACCAACAATAATTCAACTACATTAACAAACACATCATCACAATCTTCATTCACGCATTCTTCACAACTTTCTCATGTGATTCAGGTACGGATGGGGATAAGCTGCATCTTCATGGTCAAATGTAACTAAAGTTCATGATGGTGGGATGATGTGTCGTCTATCGTTACCGATCTTTGGACTTACTGTTTACAAGTTTAAGAATTCTGATTGGACCCAAAGTGGCCTTCATGGTATTAAAAAGGTCAGCTCCTTGATGAACTCGACTGAAAATTGGCTACGGAGTTTAAATGTGTATCACCCAGATTTTTGTTTTTTTGAAGAACCACAACTTCTGGAGGTAAAAGGAGGAGAGCAGGTGGTTTGGGCTTTTTTATGTTTAGTTTAGTCTTGTGGATGCAAATTTGTTAGTTGTAGATGTTCTATTAACGTGTTTGATGGCTTTGGCTTGTTAGGGAAGAAGACAAGGGTACATATTTTTATGTGAAAGGTGTGGGATCGGGTATGTATAATGAAAAGAAATGCATAGTTTAGTAAGAAGAATAACAATAAAAAAAAAGTAAATTATGTAGAATAAGTCGTTTTTGTAAGTACGTTAAGCATTTATGACTTTTACCCTAGGTTCATTAGTCATTCTCATCAGAAGGTGGCTGTTTCGCGTTTACGGGAGTACCGGAGTCTTCGTCGTGGTTGAAGATGTGTACGGATGTTTTTTCGGCGAAGTTGACTCGACGAGCTCGTTTCTTGTGGAAGGCGAGTGTGGTTGTTTCTTGTTCGGATTTGGTGTTTGAGTTNTCATGTGATTCAGGTACGGATGGGGATAAGCTGCATCTTCATGGTCAACTGTAACTAAAGTTCATGATGGTGGGATGACGTGTCGTCTATCGTTACCGATCTTTGGACTTACTGTTTACAAGTTTAAGAATTCTGATTGGACCCAAAGTGGCCTTCATGGTATTAAAAAGGTCAGCTCCTTGATGAACTCGACTGAAAATTGGCTACGGAGTTTAAATGTGTATCACCCAGATTTTTGTTTTTTTGAAGAACCACAACTTCTGGAGGTAAAAGGAGGAGAGCAGGTGGTTTGGGCTTTTTTATGTTTAGTTTAGTCTTGTGGATGCAAATTTGTTAGTTGTAGATGTTCTATTAACGTGTTTGATGGCTTTGGCTTGTTAGGGAAGAAGACAAGGGTACATATTTTTATGTGAAAGGTGTGGGATCGGGTATGTATAATGAAAAGAAATGCATAGTTTAGTAAGAAGAATAACAATAAAAAAAAAGTAAATTATGTAGAATAAGTCGTTTTTGTAAGTACGTTAAGCATTTATGACTTTTACCCTAGGTTCATTAGTCATTCTCATCAGAAGGTGGCTGTTTCGCGTTTACGGGAGTACCGGAGTCTTCGTCGTGGTTGAAGATGTGTACGGATGTTTTTTCGGCGAAGTTGACTCGACGAGCTCGTTTCTTGTGGAAGGCGAGTGTGGTTGTTTCTTGTTCGGATTTGGTGTTTGAGTTGTTGTAGTTGTTGTTGTTGTCAATTGGTGGTTCGGATGATAACATTGTTCATTGTGGATTTGAAATGTGAGGGTTTCAGTGTGTGTGTGTGTGAATTTGGGGAAAGTATTATTCTAGCGGGAAGAAAACTTTTAGAGTTAACTACATTTTTGGCCCTTATGGTTTGTCGGGTATAACGGTTTTGGTCCAATAGTTTAAAAAGTAACGGATCATGTCCTGAATCCGACGACCCGTAACACTTTTGGTCCAATTTTTAATTGACCGTCTGTTTGACCAGTTAAATAATGTGAAATGTCTAAAATACCATCATCTTGATAATTTGAATGTCTTAAATACCATCCTTGCATTCTTTTACTCTTCTTTCTTGATAATCGTTCAAAAAAATACCATCCTTGTATTCTTTTACTCTTCTTTCTAATTTTGTTTTTCAATTATTAATACAAATATTTATGTTATTATTATTTCAACATCCTTATCATGAAATATCATCTTCATTTAAACATATACAAATACAAAACCATCATAATGCAATTCAGCATAACCATTCAAAATCAATACATCCATCTTTAAGTTAAACATCCACAAAATCTAGGATGAAGACTATAGGTTTCAATGGATGGAGCACAATCAGTTTAGAATGTTTAATAATGTGCCTCGTATTTAAACTTTAAACCAAAATCTAGGTACTAAATTTGACTGATACTAAAACTGTAAAACATTAAAACATCTTTAAATCAATATCATCTCTACCACATCTCATGGAAGTTAAGGTGGACCACTATAGTGATATAGAAGGCTCAAGTGTTTGTCTTGAGTAGTATTATAATTTTTTATGAATTTTTGTCATTATTGGTAGGTTCACTTTATTGTAAGTTATAGGAATGGTTGTCATTCCTATAGTCGAGTCTGTAAGTGTCCTCAGGGACTNTTGTATTCTTTTACTCTTCTTTCTAATTTTGTTTTTCAATTATTAATACAAATATTTATGTTACTCCGTATTATTATTTCAACATCCTTATCATGAAATATCATCTTCATTTAAACATATACAAATACAAAACCATCATAATGCAATTCAGCATAACCATTCAAAATCAATACATCCATCTTTAAGTTAAACATCCACAAATAAAATCTTGGATGAAGACAAGTATAAGTTTCAATGGATGGAGCACAATCAGTTTGGAATGTTTAATAATGTGCCTCGTATTTAAACTTTAAACCAAAATCTAGGTACTAAATTTGACTGATACTAAAACTGTAAAACATTAAACATCTTTAAATCAATATCATCTCCACCACATCTACCTAAATCTTCTTCAACCCATATCAAACTTATACTTGTCTTCATCATCCTCTCAACAACAAACACACAACCAAATATATACACATTATTCACATATTCAAACCCAACCACCACCACCATATACGAAACATGAACTGAAGATGAGGTGATTTGCAACTGATAAAGGAAACCCATCAACTATATAAACTTCATATCAAGAATGTAAGCTTTATATCAAACCCTCATATTTTCATCTTCTTCAATCGATTCCCTCATATCTATAAGAAAACTAAATGACTATGGTGGAGGTGATGGTGTCGAAGATCTTGGAATGTGACAGAGGTGGTGCCGCATATCTGGGAATGTGTCGGCAGTATGGTGGAGGTGACGGTGGTGGCGCGGGGTTGAGGATGTTGATGGTGATGTTATGTTGAGTAGAAAAAAGGGGAAAAATGAATCTGGGGAGGGAGAAGAACAAGTGAGAGGGGGGTGAATGTGCGTTTATGTGTTAGGAGGTCTTGGGTGAGTGGTTTTTGTGAGTCCTCTTAACGTTTTTCTTCGTATAATAAACAAAATGACAAAATTAGCCTCATATTTAACAGTCAAACAAAGTCAATCTAACGGTGTCAGTAAAATTGGACTAAACCTGTTACGGGTTGTCGGATTCAGCACATAATCTGTTACTTTTTAAACTATTGGACAAAAACCGTTATACCCGACAAACCACAAGAACCAAAAATGTAGTTAACTCAAACTTTTATAAAAATTTCATCTCTTCTCAAGTTTTAAAAGAAACAAAATGAAAGTGTTAGGTTTAACCGTTTAAGTCTTCAAATTACATGTATTTTTTTATTTTGTAATTGTTAGTGTCATATTTTTTAAAAAAGGTATATTAGTTTTTATATAAATTATACTCATGTTCCAAAATTATTGTCCCATTTTAACTTTTTCGGTGTTTACTTTTCAACTTTCACCTTAAGTATTTTTGTTTATATTACATAATACTTGATACAAAATATATGAACTGATTAAGTTTTTAATGTATTTTCATTAGTATAATTTTTATCAAAAATCGTATAACAGAAACAAAAATATTTATATTTAAATTGAGAAAGAAAAACCGAAAAAGTCAAAACGGGACAATAATTTTGGGACGGATGGAGTATTCATATTTCATTTCCTTTTTCTTTCTTAAAAGTGGGATGCATATACTTTTTTTTTAAATAATCTTTTATTTTTCGCTTACATTCTATTATTTTTATTTCTAAAAAGTGAAAAAAAAAAAAAAAAAAAAAAAAAAAAAAAAAAAAAAAAGCAATTCATTTTATTATTCTTTATCCTCCAATTTTAATTTAAGAACAGTGTGAAAGTGTTACCAAGCTGACCGTTTACTACTTTACATGTTTGAATTTGTTAAAAAAAATAATAATTAAAAAATAAATAAATTAATAAATAAGTAAAAGCTCTACAAATAAGAATATAAACCAAAGGGCTTTGGCTCAATTGGTACCACCTTGGAAAACTCATGGATCCACTCGAGAGATTTTGTGGATAAAAGCCAAGGTAAGGGGTTCAAATCTCGGCTCGTGCTCACTTCAGTTGGTGCCCCACTGGCTAGTAGAGTTGCCAGAGCTATTCCTTGTAGGGTGGATAATGGCCGGTGACAATTCACACCTTTTTGCGGAAGAATATTTTGTAAACCGAAAATTTTGGAACAATTTCCTAAAGTATAAAAAATGTCTTTTCTAATTAATTGACCTAAAAGTGAGATTTCTTCTTTTCTAAAATTTTCACTCGCATTTTGTTATATTCTCTTGAAGTTTTCACTCTTGTCAAAATGCGGGTTAAACTTACTTATCTGAAAAGTATTAGTTAAACACTTCTTTAGAGAGAAAACCCCTCATTTTCTACAGAAATCAAGATTTAAGATCAAAGAAATTTGTCTCCAACCAAATACAATTTTATATTTTTTAAATAAAAGCTAAATTTTAGTTTCAGCTTTAAGTAACCAAAGAGAATTAGGGTACATTTGGTATGCTGCCATGAATCACAATCGGTATAAGATGGGTCCCTCACCTATGATAGATTTAGGGGTGTGCATCGGGCCGGAACCCGACCCATCCCGACGAAGCCCGAATCCCGACAAGCTTGAAAATCCTAACCGAATCCCGACCCGAGTCTAGCCCGAATCGTCCCGAATCCCGTCCCGAGTCCTGAAACGAAACCGATTGTATGGTTTTTCTTTGTAATCCCGACTTCGTCCCGACTCCCGACCCGACCCGAATCCCGACAAGCTTAAAAACCCAAACCGAGTCCCGACCCAAGTATGGCCGGTTCGGGATTCGGGACAATTCGGGACGTCGGGATCGGGACGGTTTTCGGGTGTCGGTCGGGTTTTGCTCAGCCCTAGATAGATTCATACCTCCCCTCTTGAACTCCTATGGAGTATGGACAATATCCATATTTCATTCCCATATAATGTGGGCCCCTCATCTTAACCAAACACTTAGGGCCCGTTTGTTTTGAGCCATTTGCTTTTAGAATTAGGATTTGACTTAAATATAATGTTTGGTATGGGTGCATGGGGTTTCAAATCAGGACTCAACCCCAAATAAAAAGGGATTTGCAAATCCAGGCACAAAGGCCACCTTTTGATCTAATCCCTGAGGTCTCACACAATTTCTTTTTCAATTTTAAAAATTTTGTAACAAACTGTCTACCACATATTACTTTTTTGTTTTTATTTAAATCTTAAAAAAATATATAAATTTTAAATTCTAATCATATCCCAACATAAAACAAACAACTTTTAATAAAGTCATTCAATTATTCCCATATATTTTCTTTTTAACCTAAACCAAATTCAAATCATATCCAAAACCTATCAACAAAACAAACGGGCCCTTAGAATCATTACCACTATGATTCCCTCATTCCCATAGGGGGATACCAAACGCACCCTTAGTTTATGTAGATAATAAAAATGCTTCTAAAGAATTCTTAGGCATGGGAAATGAGAGTAAAAATAATGGTATATTTTACGTCCTATATTGATGTGTTGTTAGATATTTTTGTCTAGATCAATATGATGCGCGAAAATGCATAAGTTAAAAAAGACCAATAGTAAATTAAGGGTGTGTTTGGTTTGCTTTCAGGATTCACTATTGAAATGACTTTTATTATAACGTGGCATGGATTTTCGACTAAGCCATTTGTTTGGGGATGGGTTACGGATGCAAAGTGTTGCTTGATGTTCAATTGTTCGCACCAGTCCTTAAATGGATTGTCCCGGAATTGTTTTCCGTTATCCGAGATGATTTCTCCTGGTAAACCAAATCGACACACGATATTGTCCCATACGAATCTCTTGACTTGGTTGCCAGTTATTGTGGCTACATCTTTTGCTTCAATCCAATTTGTGAAATAGTCGACAGCCACAATTAGAAATTTTAACTCTCCTGCTGCGGCAGGAAAAGGTCCAGCAATGTCGATGCCCCACTTGTAAAACGGCCATGGCGCGGTGATTGGTGAGAGTTCTTGTTGTGGCCGCCGCGGGATTGGTCTGTGAACCTGGCAGTTGATGCGCGTGGATTGCAACACGCACTACGTTTTACCTCTCGAGGGATCTCGAGAAGCTTGCAATCCCCACCAGGCAGTGTACCTGACCGATGTAGTATAGTGTAGTGGCAAGTACCGGGGGATTGATCGTTCTCTCGCAGGGAATAGTGTTCGTTAGG
>LBNU01015530.1:67436-79431 GCA_014162995.1 Artemisia annua
GTGTTTGCTTAGATCTAATGAAACCTAACTATTAATCATTGGTTAATTGATGTGTTGTTGTTTGTTGGGATGACTGTTCCATCAATGTTAGGCTCAAGAAAACTGGCCAACCTCCTTTATGGTAACGTGCTTGAACGTCTTGGGAAACATGTAGCCAAGGCATACTAGGCTATTAAGGTAGTATTTAACGCATGAGCCATTGTTTACAATCCCTATGGTTGTGCCGTGCATGGCATAGGAGGAGATAAGAGCTCATAGAATTGGAGAGATATGTATGCCACTCCATGAGTTATTAGGAATACACTATTCATCCACACAAGTAACATATATATCAATTAACCGGTAAAAGATAGTTAGGGAGTAATGAAGTCTAAGTAAACACACTTTTCTCCATATTGTTTTCACAACCAAATAGTTTAGTTTTTATTTTATTTGCAATTGTAGTTATCTTGGGATAGTTGACTAGCAACTAATTCCGCCCACTCCTTCAAAACCGAGATTTTAACTTGCTTTCATAAAAACATAAAAATACAAAAAGAATCTTCCTTCACCATCATAAAAGATTTGAATCTGGAGCCAAAGTTCTATGCCGTGGTGAGGGACTTTGTGAAGTAGGTCTTTGAATCGGCTCCATGCCTCATAAAGGGTTTCGCCTTGACGTTGTTGGAACGTCAAGATGTCGCTCCCAAGTTTTTTAGTTCTCCCCGGTGGGAAAAATTGGGCAAGGAAGAGAGTGGTTAGGTCGTCCCAAGTGGTGATGGATCCTGCGGGTAAGCGCTCAAGCCATTGACTAGCTTGGTCACGTAGAGAGAATTGGAATAGGCGTAGTCGGGTGGTCTCTCGGGTGTCAACACTAAGGTCTATGGAATCTACGATTTTGAGGAAATCCTTAAGGTGTTGATTTGGGTCTTCGGAACGAAGCCCATGGAATGCGCATCCGCTTTGCACCAACCGGATGGTGTCGGATCTCAAGGGTGTCACATTGGCTCCTTGGTTGAGCTCAATGGTGTTTCGATAGCCTTGGTGGCTAGGTCGGGAGTACTCTCCTAAGGTGCGGGCTCTAGGAGGTGGGTTTAGTTGAATTGGGTTGTTGGGATCAAGGATATTACCACCTTCCATGATGGCGGATGGTAATGGTTACGAACACAAGCACGAAGAATGAGATAGACTAAAGGGATCCTAGAAAAATAAAACAAAATCTCACTAGAAAGGAGTCTAGTGAGTAGACCTAATTAAGAATAAAAATTAACCTAAACAATAACTATTCCCCGGCAGCGGCGCCAAAAACTTGATGCGCGTGGATTGCAACACGCACTACGTTTTACCTCTCGAGGGATCTCGAGAAGCTTGCAATCCCCACCAGGCAGTGTACCTGACCGATGTAGTATAGTGTAGTGGCAAGTACCGGGGGATTGATCGTTCTCTCACAGGGAATAGTGTTCGTTAGGCTAAAGGCTACTCTAATCTAGGTCTAAGGGTGGAGGAAGATTCTTTTTGTATTTTTATATTTTATGAAAGCAGTAAAATCTCTGGTTTTGGAGGATAGGGCGGAATTAGTTGCTAGTCAACTAACCCAAGTTATCTACTTCTAAGCTACTTATATTTTTGTATTTTTTTGTTTTAGAGAAAATCAGTGGTGGAGAATAGTGTTTACTTAGATTTCATTACTCCCTAACTATCTTTTACCATGTAATTAGTATGTTGAGTTTGCGTGGATGACGGGTGTATTCCTAACAAGTCGTAGGGAGTGCGTTCAATTCCCTAACTCTATAAGTTCCTACCTCACTCTATGACGATACGTCAAGCATCCTATCATGAGCTCACCGATAGCAACCTATGCATGAAATACTACCTTAAAATCGATAACGCACATACGATTCACGTTTCTAAAGACGTTCAAGCTTGTTACCGTATAGGAGATTAGCCAGTTTTCTCTAGTCTAACGTAGATGAAACATTCACCCAAATACAATCACAACATACACATCACATGATAATCAATAGTTAGGTTTCATTAGATCTAAGCAAACACAAAGTAAATTAGCCTAGCATGTTAAAAGAAAGACAAGTACAAGCATAAATCACACAACACATAGACATATTGTATGAATAAAGACTTATCTTGGATTAAACATGCAAGTTAGAGGGGTTAGGATACCCTCTAAGGTCTCTAATACACGAACTAGGGTTTAACCCTAAAGTTCTCCACTCCAAAATTCGACTAAAGTTCCACTAGGTTCCTTTTTTTAAAATAAAGAAAAATCGTTCTATATATATAGAAAACGCGGGTGACGGCGTCAGCTCGGCGATTAGGGTTTTCTGACGGCCTTCCTTGACGTGGTCATAATTGCTGGTTCCAGATCTGACGGCCTTGGTTGACGGCGTCACCAAATTGCACTACGAACTCTCTGGCCCGTCACGATTATTTTTCCAATTCTGGACTTCACTTATTCCTGACGGCGTCACCTTGTAGGGTGTGACGGCGTCACCTTCTGTGATCTTTAAGGTCTTTTGAGTTTTTGTTGTTTTCCGCACTTTTTCACTCCGAAAACGCCCGAAAATGCTTCTTTTGTGATTTTCCCTTCAAAAGTACCTAAAATGAGAAAAGAAACGACTTTGGGTGAAATCCAAACCAAAAACATACGAATTAGGACTCAAACCGACCCCTAAAAACGTAACATTTTTCGTCTCATCAATCCCTTGAGAGGTAAAACCTGTTGTAAGGTCACAAAACCACGCATCAAAAATCTAAGTTGAATACCATTATTCGTAAAAAGTGTATGGAGTCGGTTATTATCGAACTCACCACCATGATCACATTGGAAACTTTTTATTTCACTTTTAAACTGATTTTTAACATAGGATCGAAAATGCAAAAACTTGTCGAACATGTCAGATTTGTTACGAAGAGGATAAATCCACAAGTAATGAGAGAAATGATCGAGAAAAAGAACATAGTATTTAAAACCACTAGAACTAACAATAGGAGAGGCCCATAAATCAGAATGAATAATATCAAAACAATTTTCAACAATAGAATTCGAACTGTAGAAGGGAAGCTTCACATGTTTGCCAAGTTGGCAAGCATGGCAAACATGTGTGGACTTTTTGTCTTTATTACATGAAATAAATTTACGAGAAACAAGAGGCCGTAGTACATCGTCACCGGGATGACCGAGACGTTGATGCCACGTGGAGGAACTTGTGGTGAGAAAAGCAGTAGGGATAGTGGACGGCTTGGCAACTGGATAGAGATCACCTGAGCTGTCACACCGAAGGAGGATATGACGAGTCAGGAAATCTTTCACAGAGAAACCAAAGGCGTCAAATTCAATAGTGCAGTTATTATCCCTAGTAAACTGTCGAACGTAAATGAGATTTTTAATTATGTTAGGAGTGACAAGTACATTATGGAGATGTAAAGGGCGATGGAGGGAAGGAATAATGCTATGGCCAGTATTGGTGACGGGAATAGAATTACCGTCACCAACGTGTACAGATGGGAATAAACGCTTATTAAAAATGGTACTTAAATTACTTGTATTAGAATTTAAATGGGAAGATGCACCTGTATCCATGTTCCATGTCGGGTCTTGAACAGTCATAGTGCTAAAAGCACTAGGAAGAGTAGTAGGCTGCGATGGGTACAAGGCGGGTGCGGGTCCGAGAATGCTATTGGAGTTTGCCTGCTGTTGGAAAGGGGAAGCGACATGGGACTGTTGGGCAGCCTGTTGGGCCTGGTAAAATGGATGGGGAGCTTGATGGGCTATGTAACCATGTTGGGCCTGTTGGTATAAAGGAGTGAGGTGGGCTTGTGGTGCTGTTTGTGAGCCTAGACGGGGTAAAAAGGCGGTTTGGTATTGCTGTTGAGGCAAGCGAGTGTTATAAAGACCATGTGGAACCCAATAATTATTTTGAGCATTCTGATTGTTACCAGACATTCGACCGAACGTACCCCCTGTGTTATATCTTGACTGCAGCCCCGTTCGGTTTCGATGATCATGAATAAATTTACATCTATCACCAGACTTGCATGTACCATTATTAAAGTGATTGCATAATTGAGGAAGACTTGGTGACTTGTTTAAAAGATTATTGGTGTTACCTTTTGGTTTCATGATTGCCGAGTTGATTTTAGTGAGGGAAATTAGGAGGGGTCTTAGGTAATGATGCGAGATGAAAAGAAAATAAATAGTGGTCACGTGAACAACAACCGCAACAAAGAACAAAGTGTTTAATGTATATGTGATCTCACGTGGACTACACCATCAAGAAAAAAAATGAATTATATAATGGTATTTGGGAAAGAATGGTCCCCTGGATGGGAATTTTTAATGGTTTTTCATTCTTTGTCTCTACCAGTGACAATTTAGAAGATGAAATTTTATGGAACGACAATTAGAGAAAAAAGGAAAAGAAAATAGGGTTTGGCTGTGATACCATATTGGTTGGGATAATTGTTGTGTGTATTCCATGAAAACAATAGAGTACAAATAGTTACAATGCATATCCTATTTTGGGTAAATGTCAATCACCCATAAACACTAAATCAATTACATTAACTTTATTCTTATCATGACAACACTCTATTCTTATCATGACAACTATTGTCAACTAATAGTCTCTCGATACATTACAGAGGTGCAAGCGCTCCCTGCTCACTTTTCACCACAAATTTAAACCCATTCGGTGTTTTAACAACCTCATCACCATGACTCATTAAAAGAACCTGTACAAAATAAGTTTAACAATTAGCAGGAACAATTTTAACAAATACAAAAAAACTACACCTCTTTTCTGATTGCTATTTATTTATGATGATTTTCTAAAAAAAAAAGTAACAAGTAGGTGCAAGCGTACATCGTCAGAGATATAACAGGTAGGTTCCATTTCTGAAGCCACCTGCTTCCCTTGCGTATTTGTATGATCTTCATCAGAATACGACACGCAAGAAATCTGCATACACACATATAGAAAAAGTGAATGACTGTTTGAATCAACAGGTATATGCAGCTGCAACAAATATGCCATACTTATTACCTGCTGTGGAACCGCAATAGCAACACGGTCACTAAATTCAGTTGAAAAAAACTCATCATCAATCATACTATTGCCGGAAACATCATTATCTGTCCCAATTAGAGGGTCTTTTTATGAAGCGCTGGGTTGGATGATGTACGTCTAGTGTCACCAATTTGAGGGTCTATTTATGAAGCGTTGGTACCTGTAATGATGTCAGCACAAAAAGTAAGGTCAAAAGCAAACCAAATATTACCTGCATTATCGAAGACCATAACTACCAACCCCATTACATACCTTCGTGTACCGCTGGCGGCCTTCTTTTGCGTTAATTGGAAGCAGTGCAACATTGAGCCGTTAAATCTGTACCAAAAGTAAACCATGATGTTAGGATAATTATGAATCTTTTTCATGTATAGATGGATACCTGCAAGTTTTGTTAAAAATCACCATCATGGCTCACCATTAGGTTGTGCATTCCTTTTGCAAAATACGGAATTTTCACACCGTGAAATGTAAGCGACTATGGGTGTTGAGGCAGTCATCTGGCGAAGACAATATAAACCTGCACAAAGTAACATCATATTAGGTATGCTCTTATTTAACTCTTATGGTTTGTTCATGATACATCATTGGATCCAATGACTGTTTCATATTTGTACCTAACATGATCGACACTAACGTATAAATACAACTTTTTAATCAATTACGTTCTTTTATGGTGAATAAAGTACCTAATTTTCATTCATTTTTAGTCAATAAGCATAAAATGTTTAGGCTGAGTACAATGGGCTGAGTAGCTCTTTCATTTGTAGCTCACTTTTTTCTTGGTGTAAGCCAATAAGCTCAAATTGATAAGGTGATAAGCTCAAAAGAGTGAGTTTATCATTTTTACGATATCAAAATAACCCTATAAACCGGTTAAATAAGCAAATGCATAAATTTTAAGAATTCTAATACGCAGCTCAAGTAAGTATTCTGAAACTAAACAATTGTAAATAAAGTCCAGTTGCATAGACTCAAAAAGCAAAAAAGAAGCGGTTACAGCCCAACCTTTTTATCCCTGCTTTCACTTGACTGAATTCATGCCTTACTCTGATCCTTATACCTCTACAACTTCTTAATCTCCTACTTCCAATCAGAATGTATCCTAAACCTAATCACACAATTTGACATATTTCACCATGAAATTAATAAAAATGAAAAAACTTTATAATCATATATTCATCAATACCCAATTCCTCCAAAAGCTTAACACTAAACAAATCACATCAAATTAAACAAACCAAAAATTAAAATAACAAAAAACTAAACACCATCCTCAAACTCACCGAATGAATAACATAAGCACCCTCAGACGCCATCAGGAAGAACTTCAATCCTCTCTTTGAGTGCCGCACCAATCCTTTAACACAGTCTCACCAACATGAAAATAATACACAATCATCAAAACATGAAAAAACTGTAAATGCAAAATTGGCTTGATCTAATAAGAAAGGAAACAAATATAGAAAGAAAAAATGAATTGTGTATAAGAACGATTTATGTTCTTCTTCTTCTCCATCTTGAAACCGTTTGGCATATTGAAACCGTTTAGCATGATTCTTCTTCTCCATCTTGATTTGTGGATCTGTTTCAGGCTTTGTTTCAGATTTTTAATCTTGAATTTAAATAAATGCAAATTAGATTTAGGTAGAATAACTTACCTGTAAGTGAAGATATTCAAAATGATTTTGATCTTGGATTAATGGGGTTTTTGCATATTATGTGTATGGATGCACAAACATGATCTTCCATTGAGATAGGAGTGTGTGTCTGGATTATTGTTTAGATAAAATTAAAGATGATATTCAGATAATGATGATGATGATTAGATGGAGTTTGAGACAGAGAAGATGAATGAGAGCTTCAAGAAGAAAGAGGAAAGTGCGAGAATGTGTGGAGAAGAAGAAATATCTAGAATGGGGAAGAAGAGCATAACAGATGCATTACGGGGGTGAACAGTGGCTGAAACGGGGTGATTAGCTAATGAACAGTGGTTCGCACAGTGTTCTAACGAGACAGAGTAACAGTTGACGTTGTACTTGCAACCAATACCTTTGTGAAACATATGTACCATCTATAGGACCTTTTGTACTCATTCAATTTCATCCACAATTTACACCCTAACAATCCTGTAATTACACATTGTAATCAACATGCTTCTAACGGCCCACTTTCCCACTATTAGTATATATATAATAAGTGTCACCAATTTCCTTTCTATAAGGGTGGTGGCAATGGTCTCGGTATGGGATCGGTATGGAAGCAAACCGCACGGCAACACCATTGCCACCTCTGCGGCATGGTTGCGGTTTGGAGGGCAGTGGCAAAGAATGCCTCAACGGCATGGAAGACAATGGAGATGCATTTGACCGTTAGTAGCATTGATTTTGGAACGTTGGGATGGAATATGACCATTGGCAATTAAACTAAAAAAAAAAAGTTTCTTTATAAATTACCTACAATTCACACAAACAATTCACATATTTCACACAAACAATTCACATATTTTCACACAAACAATCTTTTTTACAATGTTTTCATCCTCTTCTTCTTCTTCCGACGAGTTATTTATTCCCGCCGACTCTTCCGAACTATTGTTATCCGGTAGTACCCTATCAACCTTTTTAGCCATGTACGATTCTATTGAATACACGGCAAGCTCTACCGAAACTCGGGAGTCTGTCACCCGTTTTCGTGAAAAAGCTTTACAAACTCTGATGAATGACTATTTCATTGAACGACCAAAGTTTCCCGACCATGTTTTTCGTGATAGGTTTCGTATGAATAAAAGCTTGTTTTTAAGAATTGTCGGTGATGTTGAAGCGAGATTCGAATGTTTTCAAGAGGGTCAAGACGCGAGGGGAAAAAAAAGTTTCACGGGGTTACAAAAATGCACATCGGCCATTCGGAAACTCTCAACGGGTGAACCTCCGGATAGATTTGATGACTATTAAAACATGGCACGAAGAACGTCAAGTTAACATTCTCATTTTTTGCTATTTAATATTTTTTTTATAAAGTTTTCGTTATATTTTTTTATAGGAGAATGCCTTGATCATTTTTGCCATGCGATTATTGAATTATATAGTCGAGAGTTCTTACGTAGGCCGACATCCCATGACGTTGCACGCTTATTCGAGGCACATGAAGAAAAACATCACATTCCTGGAATGCTTGGTAGCATTGATTGTATACATTTTGTTTGGCGAAACTGTCCTAGACATTTGAAAGGCCAATATAAGCGAGGTGATCACCAATACCCGACTATTATGCTTGAAGCCGTCGCTTTAAACGATTTGTGGATTTGGCATTTGTTTTTTGGTCCTCCCGGTGCAAACAACGATATCAATGTTTTTAATCAGTCTCCATTGTATCTTACGGAGCGAAAAGGAATGGCGCCTAACAGTTCATTTTCTGTAAATGGACGGCTTTACAAACGTGGATATTATCTTACCGATGGAATCTATCCTACGTATTACGTTTGTTAAAGCATATAAGTATCCCACTGACCCGAAGGAAAAGAGATTCAAGAAGCTATAAGAGTCTGCAAGAAAAGATGTCGAGCGAGCTTTTGGTCGTCTTAAGGCAAAATGGATGATTCTCAATCATCCTCTCCGGGCTATGTCGGTCGAAAAGATTCGACAACTCGTTTATACGTGTATCATATTTCACAATATGATTTTAAAAGATGACCAGGTGGCAATATCACCGGTTCATATAATGGATCAGCCGGTCGCGCCAGTTTATAATGATAGTGTACTACAGGAGTTACTAGATGAAGATATCCATTACCGTCTCCGATACGATCTTACGGAGCACGTAGAGGCTCAAGACTTAGCATACCTCGATAACTAGTTATTTCCATTTTTGTTTTAAGTATTATGTAATTTTCTTTTTATTATTAATGAAATATTGATTGATTTAAAATCAATATATATATTTATAAGTCCAAAGTATTGCTCAACAAATAAGCAAAACCCGGGTCGTGGTCCGTGTGAAGGTGAATGGAATCGTGGTCAACGATTCGTGAAATCGTGTAGTGAAAAAGTGAAAAGTGAAAGTTTTCGAGTTTTAAAACTAATTATATAAAATACAATCAAAAACAAGTAATCATGTAAAACGTACAAGCACGTAAAACATAAATGTCATAAACGTAACGTAAACTAAAAATAACGTCTATGTTACAAATTAAAACGTAAATTTTAAGCTAGACTAAACCTACGGGCTAAAATGAAATTTTTAAAACTTTAAAATGATAAAAGAAAATTTTAGGAAAAAGAAAAATATTATTTTGGCTTTTTATTTATTTAATATGAATTAAAAACTATTTTTGTATTTTTATTTAATAAAAGAAAATCAAACTAATTATCAAATGAAAATTTTATTCTACAAAATTATTTTCTAAAAATCTTAATAAACTGAAAATGAAATTTAAAAATAAAATCAGAAACTATTTTTGTCTTTTTATAATTTATTTTGAAATTAAAATTGATTTAATATTCTAAAAACTATTTAAAAATAAAAAGAAATAGTAAATGAATGAGAAAATTTATGAAATTTTTACAGAAAATCTAAAATGTTATTTGAAATCTAGGAAAAAATAAGAAAGGTGAAAAATAAGCAGAAAAGTGCTTATTGGGCTTAAAAACAGCTTATTGCAAGTGCTTATTAATAAGGACTTTATTAATAAGCACTTGCAACAAATCCGAGTGAAACTGACACAGAAGGTTCACAATACCCAATAAAGCTCAAACAAACTTAATTCAGACCAAAGCTCACACAGATTCACACTAATGAAGCAACAAGCAGTTTACAATAAGCATTTTGAATAAGCTATTGATTACCAGAATAAGCAAAG
Organism: Artemisia annua; assembly: GCA_014162995.1. Lineage (NCBI taxonomy): Eukaryota > Viridiplantae > Streptophyta > Magnoliopsida > Asterales > Asteraceae > Artemisia > Artemisia annua. The sequence continues at coordinate 77,358 of LBNU01015530.1, forward strand.
AACTCAGAGATCATTCAAAACACTCAGACAAATTCAGTTATGCTCAGATGTGACAAAAAAACTCAGTTAAAGATCTATAAAGCACAAATGCAATACCTACTCAAAATCAGCAACTCATGAGCTAAGTACCTACTAGAAGAAGCAATTAAGCAGTTCAATTAAGCACTATTATGTAAACTAATGGGGGCAAAGGCTAGCCTACCAAGCTGAGTACCTAAAAAGCACAAAAGCCCTAATTCTATCTATCAATTGCTAGGTTAAATTGAGCCAACACCAGATCTGTTTACACAGGTTAGTATACAGATTTTGACTTTTTGAATTGCATAAGAACTTTGACTTTTCCCAAATTTAAATGATCAGGATTACTTCTAAATGTATATTGAACATAATTGAACACAAAAATCACAATCACAAGCATGGAATACATCAGATGATCAAACAAGTAAGAACAGATAACAATTGTGCAAACAGTTGTGAGGTTTTAGCTAAATTTTTCTGACTTTTACTAACAAACTACCTATATTATGATATATCTAAACTATATTGGAAGAGATTCAAATTTTTCCCCAGATGTTTTTTTTATAAGTGAGTGTTTATAAGGCTTATTGCAAGCTTTGTGATCACTGTTGTAGCTTATTCCGTAGCTTTTGCACCCCTGAGTTTGACCAAAGTCAAACTGTGTCTTAGGCTTAAGCTTGCACAGAGCTTATTTTTAAGGTTTGAACAAAAGTTGTTTTCAAAAAAGTGTCCATTTTCAGGTGATTATAGACAGGTTCCAAACAAGAAAATTCAAAAAGTCATCACTTTTTAATAAAAGCTGTGACTAAGCTTCTATTTAATATTTTTATTTTTCTTAAGTTTTCATTTCCTCTTTGTTAAATTTAGCTAAATAGTGAAACCTGGTGTTATTTATAATTTTTTAAAATTAAGTTTGTCACCCTAGGTATTTTTAGTAATTTTCGGTTAGCAATTTTTCTTTTCTGTTTCAGTATTGTATTAAATTTACATATTAGTGTATTGTAGTAATTAGATTAAAACTGTTAAGTAATTAATTCTGTATAAATTGTGTTAACAGTACAGAGTTTTTGATTAATTGTTCCTAGGGTTCTACATAAATATTTAGAGTCTTTGTAGTAATTTTGCCTAGGAATTTCTACTGTTCAATCCTATAATTAGTTGAGATTTAAGTTTATTTAAAACAGTTTAATTAGAAAAACAAAAAATAATTAGAATAGTTTGGTTTATAATTAATATAATTTTTTCATTTTTTATTTTTCTAACGTTTTTCACATTGATTTAGATCTGTAAAAATTATTTTATAAGTTTCCCTTTTTCATTTCTCATTTTTCCCTTTTCTGTTTTAAATAGTGTTCAAGTAGGTTTTAATATTAATGTAGCGTTTTTTAATTTATAGAAAAAATCCACCAAAACAGACACAAAATATTTATTATTTACATTTTTATAAGCATTTTAAGTCATTTTAGGTTTTAGAAAATAATTTTGTAATTTTCTAAGCTTAATTTGATTAAAATCTTTTTAGGATTAGTATATTACGTTTTTAAGTTAATTAAAATAGTTTAATTAAATAGTAATATTAAATTAATGATAATAGGTTATAAAATAGTTTTCTTTTAAGATTTATTTTCTTAATATTTGAAGTTTTCAAAATTTGTCGATTTTTAGCACCCTTTAAGTTTGGGGAGACTTGTCATTTTTAGTCCTGTAGTTTACTTAATTGCATTTTGTGTTATAATGTTGTTATAGTCTGTATTGGTGCATTTTCATTTTAATTTCCAAGCAATCAGTGAGTGTCGAACAATCAATCCAATCATTTATTCTGGTTACTGTTCCTTGAAATCACTTGCTCCTCAAAACGTTTTCCATAACACAATTTCAGCCTCGTGGGACTTTAACGGACCCGGCGGAAACACGTATATCTCCCAGGATTTCACTTGCATCTTGTCTCAAGCTTTCAGGGTTTAGTTTGTTGACGGTTAGTCCATTCACTAAGTGGCTGAGCATTGTGTGACAATTCCTGTTGGTTCAGTGAGACGAGTCAAAATTTGGCGCCAAG
>LBNU01015531.1:5514-17669 GCA_014162995.1 Artemisia annua
TTTTTTTATATAGCGAGTTTGAGTTTTAACTTAGTGTCGGGTCTTATTGTTCTTAATTAGTTTTATTTATTTCATAAGCCGAGCTAGGCTTCTCTTTACTTCATCGTTAATCGAGTGAAGTTCTTTTAGTTTATTTCTTAACGTTACTCCGTCGAAATTTTCTTAAAATCTTTTTAACTTAGTTTATTTTTCTTTTCACTTATTTTATTTTCTTTTAAACATTTTCTTTTCTTTTCTTTTATTAATTCAATCTAAAAACCTAAAAACATTTTACTTTCTTAGTTTACCTTTTCTTACTTTTATTTTGTTTAATCTTTCTTTCTTTCTTTCATTTCATTCATCGTTCATGTTTTCTTTTCTCATTTATTTTAGTTCTCTTTAACAAGTTTTACTTCTTTTAAGTTTTAAATAAAAGTTTCGTAGTGTAGTCAAACACAAATCATCTTTTAAACCCATTCACATCACATAACTCACGGTTTTGAACGACGAGATCCATTCAACCCTCGTTGGGACTACGACCCGTGGTTTACAAGCTTCACCGCTTAGTTTACCTCGATCACACATCACAGCCCTTGGATCATGTTACACGTCCCATCAGCCAATGATTGGCCTTGGGATTGCCAACCTGGCAGGTTTATGACACCATCTGACAATCTTCTAGAAGCTCAGGTGAATTATGTGGTACGGGGTAAAAGGGATGGAAGCTGGGTAAATGGTGAAGGGGGCGATCCACAGTAAAAGGAGGGTATTTTTATTGTATTTAACTCAGGGGTTTTGACCCAGGTTTATAAAAAAAGGACGGGTCATGGGCTCGGGTTGGTTTTAAGTGGGAGTGGGCTGTGGGTTTGTTATAAAAGGGATTGGTTTTGGATGAGTGGAATTCGGTTTATAATTTGGCAGATTTTATATAAATAGGTTTTAGGATTTAGCATGAATTGGATAAAAGGTTTAAGGGTAGTATTTGCCAAGTTGTAAATTTGAAAGACCTTTTCTGTCATTTATTCAAAATTGATCCAAGGGCTATTTTTGACAAACTTTGATTCTTCAAGGGCTTGTTTTTGACATTTTGAGCTCAAACTTGATCTTTGTTGACGAAATCTTCCCCGGCCTCGGCTTCTTTACACTCTTTCCAATTCCCGTGCTCGTTTTGTCGTGTTTTCCTTGATTTTCGTCCATTACTTGAAATATCCGTACCTGCACAATCATAAACACAAAAACACATATATTTGGCATATTTGGCTCGGTTTTTGGTCATTTTGGTCCGTTTTATAAGATAAAAGGTATGTGTAATTACACACATACCAAAATCCCCTAGACTAAGGTATTGCCGTGTCCTCACGCAATGTGATCAAATCACGCTTTTGAGATAAATAATTTCATATCCCTTTTTACTAACTTTGGAAAGTAGTGAAACGTTCAAAAGAGATTACGAAATCATTTATTCCTGAAAACGCCCCGATTTTCCATTTTATTCCTTATACTAATCTATACTACTATTTTTGTATTTTTCAACTTAATTCATGTGACGGTATGTTGACTTTCATTATTTTGCAATAACGATTAAGGGTCATAGAGTAAGAACACAATTCATAGAAAAGTGACCGATTGGATAAAATTCATCGTCCTCAATTTTTCACAAGCCCCCAAACTAAGTGTAAAAACGAAATCATTGTTTAATTACAAGTTAGATGCCAACACTACCCATAGAAGTTACTTGTGTGATTACCTCTTGCTCCCATTTTCCTATTTGGTATCTCATTATTTTATTTTTGTGAGAGAAATGAATTTCTTCATAAACATCTCGTTTTCATAGATATTAGTCCGATAAAGATACTAAATTAAGATGCTAAGTAGTTAGTGTTCTTTTCTCAAGAGTCGCTGCAATGAAAATGAAGTCCACATCAAGGTCTTTATTATACTTATTATTATTATTATTATTAGGGTTGCCACCTACTTAAGCCAACACTAATTCCACGGCTACCCCGAAATTTAAGGTTCGAAAGGGCCTTTTCCATGTTGCGGCTTTCTTCTCGGCACATCCCAAACCAGATGGTTTAAGTGACCAGGCTTTTGACACCCCACAGAGAATAGTACCGGAATCAGCGGGAATTCGATTCCAAAGATTTACGAGACTACCGCTAAATCCGCATCAACCTAAATAGATGACAACCGACTCACAATACAACGATAACACAAAAACTCATAGACTTTAGTTGAGGAGTACTTTCACGTGCACCTCATGCGCCCGATCTAGGATCGTATACATGCACCTCACGCGCCGTGCCAACTTTAGTCTTAACAATTAAGCTCTTATTCGCATCACTTAATATTGACTTTTCTTTCTTTTTCTTTCTTTTCTCATCATTTTTTCTTTCACGCACGCATAATTTTGACGCTTATAGCAACTTTGGGACTCTGGACCTTCACGGTTTAAGTCCAAGACCTACCGCCTTTAGAAGTAGGATCCAAGGTCCGATCTCAATCCAAAGTCTTATATCACTACTAACACTTATTATTATACGATACTTTATTACGGGACCTTGATGTGTACCCAATTTTCAAAGCAGGGATTCTTTTAAAAAGACCAAGAACTAAATATCGGCAAAACATAATATCTTTAATTATTTAGCACAAATATGGGGTGAAACAATTTGGTGGGAACAAAAAAGCCACAAGTACCTTCAATGAGCTCTAAAGAGAACCAACTACTCCACGCTTAGCATCTAACTTCTAAATAAACTCTATCATTTCTCGTTCTTCGCAAATTTAAAATCCCAAATAATGAGATCCGCGAATGCTTAGCCGATAATCGAATATTAAGATTATATTGGTTAAGGGAGACAAGCTAGGGCTCAACACGCCCAGATCAAGTCAAAATTTTTATTCTTACTCTTACCTAGTAGGAAAGTAAAACATGGTGTCAAAACTTATTATATTTTTGCACAACTATTTTCACTTTTATCATTTTTTTGTACTTTTTCACAACATTTTCATCATTTTTCTTCAATTTTTTTTTTAAATTTTAGGAAAAACGGGGTTGCGAGAATAAACGACAAAGGTGAAAGTGCAAGGCAAATATCAAATCGAAGATTCACCCCCCCCCCAGACTAAAGATAAACATTGTCCTCAATGTTTCAAAGGTAAGGGTAATCCTAACAAAAATCTAGGGCCGTTTATTAATTATGCCAAAGATAACGTTAGTCGATAAGATTAGGATATTTTGGATGAGCAACGAATGATGAAACTCGAGTTGAGACAAAACAACGAGCACGAGAGTCTTCATTATTCGGGCAAATCCTGGACATAAATAAACAACAAACACAAAACACGAGAAATGGAAGAGGTTGGTTGCCCTCCTCACGTCACATTAGAAAATAAGAAAGAAAATAGAAAGGATAAGCATGGGGTGCCTCCCACGAAGCGCTTGTTTATTATCGAGTCGTATAGCTTAGACTCGCCCCGAATTTAATTAATCTTGGGGGAGCAAATGGGACGGTCAATACTGCAACGGACACCCGGCATGAAGAACGAAGATGCCGGGGTCAAAAACGGTATCCTCACTCCCGGCGAAGTGAATGATAGGAAAATTCACATCGAATGTGATGAACGGGAGAAAAATTTTGATCACAATTAAGATTAATTCACCGTTTTCAAAAACACATTTTTCAAATTCTTTGTTTTGGATTTCATCATTAAAGCTCATTTGTTTATTATCAAAATCTCGGGAGGGAGGGATGGGATTATGTCGTCAATAAGTACGTCTCCCCCCAAACTAAAATATTTCTTAAGATCAAAATAGAAAGAATCATACTCCGGAGGAGCTATGATGTGAGCGAGTTCACCGGCGAACTCCTCATGACAAGAAGAAGAATCAATAGATGGAAGATCGGATTCAAAATCAAAAGTATCGTCAGCATCCCTCGGTGGGATGGAATCAACGTGAGAAAGTTCATCGGCGAACTCCTCGATAAAGGAATCACTCTTATGATGTAAACTCGTAAGCTCTGGTTCCATGTCGAATTCATCACTATCCTTATTCTGAAAATCAAAGATCGGATTATCTGATTGAAGAATATATTCTGAATTGAGATCGAACAAAGGATTGGTGATATTAGTTTTGAATGTTTTTGAATCGAAAGGTGTCTCAGTTACCCTTGGGATTGGAACAAGGTCATCAATTTTCTCAAGAGGATTGATTTCGACTTCCTTGTCCCCCATTGACAAGGTATCCGATTCCTTAACGAGAGAATCGATCTTAGGATTAACTTCTTCTGACGGCTCGTCATCATTACTCTCACTGTCGTCGGAATATGAATATTTACTGGTGAAAGAAAGACCTGGTCCTGGCTGAGATAGATAATTGTGACTGATATAATTGACTTGCTTGCCAAGGACCTCAATTTGTGGATTAAAAACGGAATTATAATCGGAATAATGATCACTCAAAACTTCGGCATCCCATTGATAATGATGTTGTGTCATATTCTCGATCAAATCATAAGCCTCTTGTGGAGTTTTCCGCATGAAATTCCCGCCGGCTGCCAACATAGTTTTGTCTCGATCAATCGAAGTTATGCCATTATAGAAGGTTAGGATCTGATCAAGAAGCAAAATTTTATGATCTGGACATTTTCTTAACAACGATTTGAACCTCTCCCATGCGTCGAATACAGATTCCATGGGCAATTGTCGGAAATTGAGAATGTCTTGCCTCAGCTGCACCATTTTAGAACGTGGAAAGTATTTTGAGAGAAACTTGACAAACATCTCTTCCCATGAATGAATTGAGTGGGTTTTAAGAGTGTAAAACCAATTTTCAGCATCGTGGGATAAAGAGAATGGGAAGAGATTCAAACGTATGCTATCAAGAAAAACTCCATTTTGTTTAATGGATTGAGTTACGGATAAGAATTTGTTTAAGTGTTCGTTTGCATCCTCATCTCGAAATCCGTGAAATTGGCAATTTTGCCGGATCAGTCGAACCATAAAATTTTTTAAAGTGAAATCGGTTCCCGGAACTGATGACGGAGTAATCGGTCCTCCTCTACCAATTAATGTAGGACGATAGAAATCCTCCATGGTCCGAGGATCATGGGGATGAGACGGTGGAAAATCGATCATTGTAAAGAATTAAACGTCGAGAGGGTAAAGAAGATAATAATTATCGATCAAGAAGATAAGAAGATAAGAATTAAACGGTATGAGAGCGTAAAGAGATAAGAATTAAACATATAAGAGGATACGAAGATTATTTTTGGGTTTTTATAAAAGAAAAGAAAACAAAAGAACAAATTTTAAAACCAATTTTGAAAACGAAAATATTTTTGGGTTTTTGTAAACGAAATGAAAAAGTAGAATAAAAATGTGGAAACAAATGAAGAAAGAAAACCAAATTTTAAAAGGAAAACAAATTTGGAAAAGAAAATATTTTTGGTTTTTTATATTTTTGAAAATATTTACAAAACACGAGTCGCAAAACGAAAACCAAAATTCACTTCAACCTTCCCCGGCAGCGGCGCCATTTGATTGATGTAATAATTAGAGTATTCCAAAGAAACACTTGTGAAAGTATTTCCCGGGTCGTAGTCCCAACGAAGGTGTGAATGGAATCGTGATTCAATTGTGTGATTCGTGTCGTGAATGGATAAAAGAGAGAAATGATTGGATTTCTAAGCTAAGAAGAATGTAAAATATAAAATGAAACAAACAAGTAAAGCATATAAAATAATGACGTAACGCACGAGAATCCTAAAATCTAATCTAAACTAAAAACGTGCTAACTAATCTAAAAACTACGTTCAAGCGCGAAATAAAAAGTGAAATCAAAGCATTACTAATCCTACGGGAATGAAAATGATTTTTCTACGTTCTAAATGACAAAAGAAAATTTTAGGAAAAAGAAAAATATTATTTTGACTTTTTATTTAATTATTATTAATTAAAAACTATTTTTAAATATTAAAATATATTAAAAATGCAAATAATTAAAAAAAAATGAAAAATTAATTTTGAAAAATCTAAAATATTATAAAACTAATTTTAAAACTGAAAAATATTTTTTTGATTTTTTTATTAATTTATATTAATTAAAAAGGATTTAAAAGTACTTTAAAACTATTTTTAATTATTATAAATACTAAATGAACTTGGAAAATTATGAAATTTTTCAGAGAATTACAAAATATTATTCTAAACCTAGGAAAAATAAAATTACCTAAAAAATACATCCTAATAAGCAGTTTGGGCAAATAAGCAGTTGAAATAAGCACTTATTTATAAGCAATTAAGCACCAAATTACACCAAAAGCTTAGGGAAGGTGTAATATACTAGGAAAAACTTAATTCAACTAAAAAACCTCAAATAAGCCTAGGCCGTGAGCCAAATTCAATTCACTCTTTGGACCCAAAAAAATAGCCTAAATACCCTACTTTGGAGCTTAATTATAAGCACTTAATAAGCTAATTAGGGGAAGGTTAAGGGGGCAAAAGGAAGACCACCTAGGATACTACTCAAAAAACCTAAAAGCCCTAATTTTAAGAGCCTATTGCTGCCCTAATTTGGACCTAGAACAGATGTGCACAAGTAGTTTTGAACCTACTCTTTGACTTTTTATTGCAAACTAAGTTTGACCAATATGAATTTCTACTGCTCAAATCTAAATCTTTGTGATATATTAAGCTAGTTTGAAACCAAATTGAGCTTAGTCTAACAATTGTTCACCTAAATCTAAGTTGGCAACAACTATATCAGCTAAATGAACTTATAAATGGTAATCTTGACTTTTTCCTAAATGACCTACAAGTTTTATGTTATGGTTGACCTATATATGCCTAATGCAATCTATTTGTGCCAAATGAACAGCAAGAAAACAACAAGAACTCAGATGAACCACCTGATCCAAACACCCCTTTAACTAGCCCGTTACACTAAGTATTTAGTATTTAAGCTTAAAGACACTAACCTAAGGATCAATTCTGATTACTTAACTGTTTTTAAGCCTAATTGAATACTAAAACTACACTGTTGACAGCAAGAACACTAATATGCGATCTAAGTTAATTATGAGCAGTGGACTTTTTGATAATAAACCTAAGTTGACTATTGTGAGATTCAAATGCACTAAGCTGTCTTTAAATGATATTTTAAGCTACTTAGTGAGTTGATTAACCTAAATGCAAGCTATATCTAACAGATTGTAAGGATCACAGATGAACAGTGCATAATTTGAGCATAGATTTGAGCATTGATGAGAGTTTTGACTTTTAGCAATGCAACCTACTGTTTTTATGATTGTTTTAGCTTAGATTAACCTAAGGTAGTAATATGGTGCAGCAAATACAATAATAAACTAACAAAAACACCTAAATGAGTAATGATCCAAACACCCCTTTATTGGCAGATTTCACTAATTTTCCTAGTTTTAAACCACAAGTCTCCTAGATTAAGCTTAAGCTAGTTATAGTATCTTATAGTAGACCTATTTGAATGCAGAAAACACACAATCAACAACAAAAACTCACAAGAGCAGATAATGCAAGAACAAGGCAGATATAAAAAGAAAATGAAGAAGAAGCATGTAAAGCACCAAACAAGCACACAATAAGCTATATCAGACTAGAATAAGCAAAATAGAAAGTAAACTATTAACTTAGAGATGCAGAAATGTAAAAAGGGTAACTTACTTGAAGACTTAGCAATGAAAGGGGAATGCTACTGAATGGAGAGATAGGCTCACAATAAGCTATAGGGAAGCTTTTATGAGCTTATCCAAAGGGATAAAAACTACTGCAAGCTTATGTACCCTTAGCAGATAAATGTTTTTTTTTTTTTTTTGAAATTAAAAACAGAAGTTAACTTATGAAATAGCTTATACCAACTTAATGAAATTTAAAGGAAGGAACTTGAAAAGCTTATAAAATAAAATGAAATTAATATGAGATTTAGCTAAAAACAGATTAACAAGAGAGTTTAAAGAGCAATAAGTAATTTTTATTAAACTGAAACAAGTTTACAAAGCCGAGAATACAATAAACTTAACTTAATTTAACCCTTAATTTTTAACCCTAGAACTACACCTAAACTACTACTATTCTACTCCTACACTACACATCTAACAGCCCCAAAATGTGAGAGTGAGGAGGCTTTTATAGCCTGAGGAGGTCTTCTAGGGCTTCCTGAGATGCTTCTCGATCTTTAATCATAACCCTTGATTGATTCATGACAACATCCCATCACATCACAGCCCTTGGATCATGTTACACGTCCCATCAGCCAATGATTGGCCTTGGGATTGCCAACCTGGCAGGTTTATGACACCATCTGACAATCTTCTAGAAGCTCAGGTGAATTATGTGGTACGGGGTAAAAGGGATGGAAGCTGGGTAAATGGTGAAGGGGGCGATCCACAGTAAAAGGAGGGTATTTTTATTGTGTTTAACTCAGGGGTTTTGACCCAGGTTTATAAAAAAAGGACGGGTCATGGGCTCGGGTTGGTTTTAAGTGGGAGTGGGCTGTGGGTTTGTTATAAAAGGGATTGGTTTTGGATGAGTGGAATTGGGTTTATAATTTGGCAGATTTTATATAAATAGGTTTTAGGATTTAGCATGAATTGGATAAAAGGTTTAAGGGTAGTATTTGCCAAGTTGTAAATTTGAAAGACCTTTTCTGTCATTTATTAAAAATTGATCCAAGGGTTATTTTTGACAAACTTTGATTCTTCAAGGGCTTGTTTTTGACATTTTGAGCTCAAACTTGATCTTTGTTGATGAAATCTTCCCCGGCCTCGGCTTCTTTACACTCTTTCCAATTCCCGTGCTCGTTTTGTCGTGTTTTCCTTGATTTTCGTCCATTACTTGAAATATCCGTACCTGCACAATCATAAACACAAAAACAAATATATTTGGCATATTTGGCTCGGTTTTTGGTCGTTTTGGTCCGTTTTATAAGATAAAAGGTATGTGTAATTACACACATACCAACCCTACTTATTGAAAGACACCATATGTGTCTATTTCCTTTCAAGCGTTCATCATAACCAAATCTTGCTCATAACCCAATTCAAACCCTATGCCTATTCTACTCATCTCTATAGCACACACAAGATCTATTGAATTTGGTAATTTCATTTAGATTCATGTTCCAAAGAGCCTTCTTGAGAACGTTCTTAACATATTCCATTATCACACACAAACACATCTCTTGGTCTTTGATGATCAAATCACTCTCATAACACATACTCAAACTCAACATAAAAGATGTCTCTCTTTAGATCATTCAACCATAGATTCCAAACACAAAGATTAAAATCTTTTTGCAGTACACATACATGTGTCGATTACATGTTATTTGTTTGATATGATTGGACATCTTAACATAACCATGATAACTATTTGATTGATTCATGTGTAAATCTTGGTTATATCTTTATGATGCCTACATGCTTATATGTTTCGTGTTACTATATATCAACATGATTTGTATGATATTTTCATTCTTTATTTATATGATGTTTTGCATGATTAACATGTTACTTGTTAACTCATGATATGTCATTTTGGTACATGATGTTTTTTTATATGATATTCATATATTTGAAAGCTTGTGTATGTTGTTGTCATTTATTAGATCCATGCTTAGGATGATCTATATAATACTTGCTCCAAAATGTTATTGTTTAAACATGGGTTGCATAAATTTTTCGTCTTGTTTCTTTCGTGACTTTGTCACACTATTTGTTCACTTCGTGTGCACTTATAATTTGTCGAAGTACTCTTTGTATGATAAACAATTAGAAGTCACTTTATCATGCAAATTACTCACATAGATTGTTATATGCTTAAGTGTCTAAGCTTAACAACAAAACAATTTCACAATGAAGTGTTTTAAATAATGTCATACTCTTGCTTAGTATGATTATTTGTCTTGTTGCTATGTGGTAACTTTATGTCTAGTAGTCGAAACTTTAGATTCTTATCTTGTTGACATCTTTTGTCACTAACAAATGTGTTAGTGGATTGAGAACTAATCACTTGCCATCTCACTTCGTTCTAGCTTTTATATGCTCATCTCGCATAACTATAATCCCTTTATTGCTACGTGGATTAGTAATATGTTTTATGGAACCCCTACACTTGCATATAGTTTTATAGCTAATAGGATTAAGTCTTAAAGATTTGAAATTTGTGTTTGGATATCTTTCAATCAACCTCTTTCTAATTCGCATTAGTGCTTCCGCTTTCCAAAATCACCTCGATAACAATACTCTAATCCTTTCCACCTCCTTTGAGAAAACCACATGCCTCGTCATACGATCATCTCGCATTGATAGAGAAGAGTTACATGACTTTAAGGATAAAGTTCTTTGTATGCTAACCAACATCCGCAAAAACATTACCAAGCTCATCGTTTTCATTAACCTACAACCTCCTAAACACTTTATCATCATTCTTTATACAACGCACTAGACAATATGTTGGATGTCCACCTATTGAGGAGGAGATAAATTCATTCACATATTTGTATTTTGTCAAATTGTATTTAAAGAACATCTACTCATGTATCTTACACCCTAAAATACCAACACATAGGTACACTCCATTTAGTTAAAGTCGGATCACAAAACCACAAGTGCTTTAAGCCTTTGACCTTTTCTCTTTTTAATAGTTCAAGCCTCTTTCACCCCCAATATCTCATCAAGTGAAAAACACATCATGTGTTTGACAAAGTTCTTCACTTCCACAACCAAAAACTAAACCAAATGGAGTCTAGGATTCTTCTCTCAAAACTAGGACTTCAAAACCTCATTTTCAAGAACACCATCATAGGATCTCATCCTCTTCTTCCTCGACACATATCATGCACGTCATTGTCAGCGCAAACGATATATTAATCAAAGCCATCATTCCCAACACTTTCTCAACACGTTGGTCTAACCAACAATCTCGCATCATATGATGTCATTCTCATCCTCATATAGGTATTTAGCATTTTTTTTACTCTTTTCATATGGAATTCTTGTTCCTAGGTGCCTATTGTCCTCACTTCCTTTCAATTCCATTCAAGCATGTATTATGGCAAGATACATCATCTTTGGTAGATGATAAAGTCATATTTGTTGTTTATCCCTCGAGTTGTGAATTTTAGGATTGCATGAGTCGATATGTTCTATCTTTATCTTTCTTTAGAACATTTGCTATACACACAAGCTTCTAATTCTTTAAATAGTTGTCTACCCATCACCACCATTAGCACCATCCTCTTTAAGCATTTCAACCTCATGTCTTCCTTCTAGGCTTTGCTTAGTAGGTTCCTATCATATTATATTCACGTTTTTCTTATGATTGCATTTCTTTTTAGAAGCATACACCTCATGAGATTTCTGGTTTCATGGTTCTCTACTTTGAGTCGCTTATATCATTTAGATATTTACATCTTACTTTTCTTTGAGATGAAATATATTGCACTAACCCTTTCATTGTAGGTTCACCACTATATACGCTCGATCGTATATAGCATAATCATCTAAGGATGATTTTTGCATCAAATATTTTCCTTCTTTCAATATAGGTGCTTCTTGACGTAGGAGGAATATCCATCAAGCACTCATATTGCATCTTCTATATACGTTGTTGTAGAGGACATGCTTGTCTAAAGACAAAACTTCTACTATACTAACTTTTGTTTTGTAGGTTCATATTGACGCCCTAAAACAAGGGGGAGCTTCCGTCAAGCATAGGAAATTTATTGTCTTACACTAACATTTATTTTGTAGGATTCTTCATCCTTGCATCATATACGTTGGTACCCTAGCAACGGGGAGTATTGATCAAGGGGGAGTCGATCATACACTAACCTTTGTTTCTTTTGTAGCTTTCTTATCCTTGCATCATATACGTTGGTACCCTAGCAACAGGGAGTATTGATCAAGGGGGAGTTAATCATGCACTAACCTTTGTTTTTGTAGCTTTCTTATTTCTTGTGTCATATACGTTGGGAACCTAGCAACGGGGAGTATTGCTCAAGGGGGAGCTACAATCTAGGGAAAGCTTGCACGCATTCATCTTTATTCTCATTCTTCGACACACTTTTGTGTTTCGACAAAAAGAAAGAGATAAGTCAACATAGTCCAACATGCATTTCATTCATCATGCATTTT
>LBNU01015531.1:32348-52289 GCA_014162995.1 Artemisia annua
TGTGAGAGAACGATCAATCCCCCGTACTTACCACTACACTATACTACACCGACCAGGTACACTGCCTGGTGGGATTGCAAGCTTCTCAAGATCCCTTGAGAGGTAAAACCTGTTGCGTGGTCGCAATCCTACGTCATCAATAGCGGCACGAATAAGGTTTTTAAAAAACCCTGCTTCAATAGTCTCTTGACCAAACTAGAGGCTCATACGATCATGTAATCTTGGTGAATCAGCCACTTCCATGAGTTCATTCAACATTGGGAAATCTTCTTCCATAGGGAAATGTGTGAGGAAAAGCTTGTTGATGGGTTTATTGGGTTACGCGATAAAGTTAATACCGTCTCAGTGAAGAGACGGTGAAGGGGTTTAATAAGAAATTTTATTTCATACTTGGTCCCTAAGGTTGTCTACATTTTCATGACAGTAGGTAAAATTCCCGTCCAAAATTTAGTGACATGTTCAAAATATGCTACATTGAGTTTACAAGCTTAGGGACCTACGGTGTAATTTGAGTAAAATTAATGGCACCCCATTAAATCCTTACCGACCCATATGAAAGTCAAAGACAATATATTAATTACTAAAAATTAGACACAAAATGAATACATATTACAAATAAATTATAGTTATTTTCGTGCCTTTGCATATCCAATCACAAGTCATACGTATTGTGTAAAAATATTTTTGACCACCCTTGACTCACAAGTGGCATTTGCAATTTCATCTTTAGAAAGTTAAACTTGAAAGGGTAAAGGTCACAAACCATTTTCAGTTAGATTTTCTAAAGTCAAACTTGACAATGGTAAATGTGACTTGTTTAATAATATTTCATAATGATTTCAATTACAAAGTTAAAAGTACACATTCTAAATTGGATTCCAAGCTTGGAATGGCAATTTTGACTTTAGTTACTAAAAATGCAAATGCCAAATAACCTTTACCATTTGCACGTTTGACTTCCTAAAGTCAAACTTGTCATTGCATTTGGTGAGCAACATAGGCGGTATATAAAGTCAACATTCGAATCACACTCATATTCACAACCAACTAGTAAATAACAACATACTTATACGAAAATAGTTGTCTTAGGGTATTAAACCCATACATAAACTACAAACCGTAAAAGAATTCTACCCCTGCTGGGGGGGAAGCTCGATGGAGTTTCAACAGCCTCTTTGCCAAGTCCCAGTTTATCTTGATGTTTTTATTCTCATAAGGACTTAAATTGCAGTCATGGATATAAATTTTCTTCAATAAGGGGGAACATGCAAGTATGAACCTTATTATGGCTATTTCATTCTCTGTTCTTGGGAAAGAACGAAACACCACACTTTGAAGCTGCCCCGTGGTCATCGTGTTGATGGTTACATCAAATGCATCAATCTCCAAAGGTACAACAGTAAGCGTGTATAAGGCCTGCAAAATGAGAGACTATTCATATTCACAACCATTGGAATTTAATATGATGTCTTTCATACATATGCATTCCACTTACCCTTGTTTCTAGCCTTTGCATATTTAGAGACTCACGAATCATGTGAACGATCAATGAAACCATTGCATTATTCCCAAAATCGACCCCGTATAGCTCAAGAGATTTGAGGGATAGAAAGGCCACATGGACATTCATCTAGGAGGTACCTTCTTCCAACAACTACAAAAGGTTGAACTTTCTTTAGTTTCAAAGCTAACATTGCATCAATGTTACAAATTACTTTAACATTCTGTAAGTTGAAGTAAAAAAAATGAAATAGGTCTTACATTACAGTCTTGAAAATCCATGGTAAGTGTCTCAAGTTTAGGAACAGCTGACAACTGAAAGATATTGGAAGTTGTTATTGTCATAGGATGGTTCCAAATACCAAATGACAAATTTAACTTCTTCAAATTCCTAAGAATTGCAAGATCCCGTAGTCTTATTTCGTTTGTACTACAACGATCCATTTTTATAGATTCAAGCAAGGGACAACCAGCAACTAAGTCCCCAGCTGTACCACTATGAAAATTGACATCACACAATTCTAAGCTGAGTAGCTTTGGAAAACTCCTAAAACTTGTCATAGTGGGAAAAGTGCAACAATGCAGTTCGAGAAATTTCAACTCCTGACGGTAGTAAAGTTGGGTTGTGTAGCAACCCGTAAATTTTCATAAGGCAAAATGACTATTTTGCCCTTTGACTTTGACTTTTGACTATTTGACTTTTAACGTAACGTAAAAAGCAATTACTGTAATCGGTAGTTAACCGGTAATATTCCAAGTTAAATAACTGAACGATTTCATTCACTTTAGTCTATTTAACGAGAAGTTATCTTGCAAAACGTGAAAACTGCACACAACGAGTACCGGCACAACCTATAATTTTTCAGACTATTATTCTAAATAGTACCACTATTTATTTTTTTTCAGAAAATACGAGTTATTTATTTTCTGACGATTACGGGTGATTTAAAACTTAAAAGCTAGAGGATATATTGCTTTTCTTGAAAAAAGATACCGACACCGCATTAATAATGGTTTAAAACTCGATAATTATTATTCAGAGTGGATAATTTCGTTTTTATATTGTCATTATAAAAAAAAGCTACCAGAAATATATTTCTTGCGAATTACCAAACCGAGGTAGTGCGTTTTACACTCTAGCTTAACGGGACACGGGGTACAAAATACCCTTATTATTAATAATAATAAGATTCCACCGCCTCCTTTTCTTTCTTCGTATTAATAATCAGATAAGAGTATTAGATCTTATCTCCCTCATCTCTCTCTCACTACATCGCTTCTCCCATCTCTTCTTTCTATGTGCACCGCCACACCAACCGACCATCACCGCCTCTCCTCTGCCACGCCACCGTGAGCCACACCCATCATCAAGATCAAAGAGGTTGAGTGTCTTAACTATAGATCATGACGTGGGTCACATGTGGTTTGATTAAGGTTTGGGTTTGGATTTGTGGTTCATCTAAACTGGTCACCACCATCCCTATCCTTCCCTTGGTATGCTAAAAACTACTTATGAATCTATTCCTAATCTTTTCTTAAAACTGTATACAAATCATAATAATACAAGTTTTCGTGGAATTAAAAACGGATTTAAAACATGTTTTCTTTGATTAAGATCGTGTGGCTAAAAATTGTTAAGGTGGTGTTTGTGTTTAATTCGATCTCGGGTCGAGCATAAGACCCGTATGGGTCACGGATTGGGGTTTAGATTTTTGCTTGCTTTAGCCTATTGTAGCTTATTTGGTGAGCTTATGTTTCGGATAACAAGACCAAAAGGGTGTGTTCATTGCTAATTTTTCTGCACCAAAAGGGTGTGTTCATTGCTGATTTTTCTGCACCCAAAGGGGGTGTTTGTTTCTGCGTACCACAGCCACAGCCGAGGGACGCGTTTGGTTGTTGGTTTCTGTTTCGATTCAACCACAAAATAGTTAAGTGAGTGTTTATTTGCCTAGAGCTTATTTCAAAATTGCTTACCTCGAACTATTTATTTACAGAATGGTTTATAAATTTTATGAACTACTTTTTCTGCTTATAAAGTTACAAAGCAGATTTCACATTTATCTTGGGCCAAGTTTATTAATATCGGGTCTAACATAATATTTGATTAATGGACTAAGTATGTACACCTCTTTTTGCCTAAAGCTTATTAACGGGGTAGTGTAACATATAAACCTTATCGGAGTATTGGACTAAATATTTTAGACTTAACGGACAAATACAACGGATTATGACTTAGATCTTTATTGGACAAACTTATGAGACTTACTTTGGACAAGTTGACAAATATTAGACATGACATTGAAACTTATATCGAATTAGTATTATTTGGAATGTTGGATTATATTGGATCAATTTACGGATTATTGACGGACTTTACTATACGGTTTGTGATTTGGCATATTAGACTCATGATGGACTATATGTGTGTGTGTGTGTGTGTATATATATATATATATACACACACACACACACACACACACATACATATATGACCTTGGACAAAGGTTTTAGATATTGGATTTGGGGTTATTAGATTACTTCACCTTCGGACTTAACGGACTTAAGATATCGGGCGGTTGCCCATTGTACTATTATCGGGCCATTAAGTATAATATATACGTGCTTCATATATATTATACGAGGCATTCACAACCCGTGCTACGCACGGATTGAGAAACTAATTGTTCATCACGTAATTGTTGTATGTTTCGTCGGGTGCATGCATATTTCTAGTTTAGCAAGCTGAGCGTAATATTTATACTTTGTTCTTTTAAAATTTAAAACACACTATTTATAATTCTTAAAACCTTTGGACTCCACTATTATGTCTTAAACTTTATTTTTTTAATTTATTATTATAATTTACAAATGGGTTCGAGCAAAAATTATGTACTTTATCATTTAACCATTTAAATGTTACTTACAAATATGTACATACTAAATGTGATTTTGGCTGATTTATATAGGCATGAATTAGGTTAAATCATTAATTATTCTTGCAGCCTTTTCAACTTCATCTCAGTCCATAACCGTCTTTTAATTCTTTACTAAATACGTGATCAATTTCGGCAACCCTTACACTTCCATCTCGATGTTATATATACTTCACATTAAATTATGGGACTCCATCTTGAGTATCTTGATTACTCCACATTAAATTAAGGGACTCAATTGAAAATTAACATTGAAGTCAAAGTTTATGATTAAAAACTAAAGTTAGCTTCATCTCATTTTAATGTACAACTAATTTCATTGAAAATTAACATTGAAGTCTAACTAATATTAATAAATTTTATCAATAAACTCAATTCCAAATAGCTAANAGTTTAGTAAGCTGAGCGTAATATTTATACTTTGTTCTTTTAAAATTTAAAGCACACTATTTATAATTCTTAAAACCTTTGGACTCCACTATTATGTCTTAAATTTTATTTTTTTAATTTATTATTATAATTTACAAATGGGTTCGAGCAAAAATTATGTACTTTATCATTTAACCATTTAAATGTTACTTACAAATATGTACATACTAAATGTGATTTTGGCCGATTTATATAGGCATGAATTAGGTTAAATCATTAATTATTCTTGCAGCCTTTTCAACTTCATCTCAGTCCATAACCGTCTTTTAATTCTTTACTAAATACGTGATCAATTTCGGCAACCCTTACACTTCCATCTCGATGTTATATATACTTCACATTAAATTATGGGACTCCATCTTGAGTATCTTGATTACTCCACATTAAATTAAGGGACTCAATTGAAAATTAACATTGAAGTCAAAGTTTATGATTAAAAACTAAAGTTAGCTTCATCTCATTTTAATGTACAACTAATTTCATTGAAAATTAACATTGAAGTCTAACTAATATTAATAAATTTTATCAATAAACTCAATTCCAAATAGCTAACTAAATAAATATTAATTAACACACTACTAATAATTCCTAAAACCTTTTGGATTCTACTATTATATCTTAAACTTAAATTTTTTTAATTTACAAATGGGTTCGAGCAAAAATTATGTATTTTTCTTTTTATATTCATTATTCAAGTTGCATGCTTACATATACTAATCACGCTAAAAAGTATTATTTAACCATTTAAATGTTGCTTTACATATATGCTCGTGAATATTTTCTTGAATCAATTTGCACATGTGAGCCACTTCAATAGAAAACACACATAAATTACTTGTATATGAAAATGCATTAACATAATACATATGTCTATATATATTGCATTAGGTTAAATCATCAATTATTATTGCAACCTTTTCAACTTCATTTCAATCCATAACCGACTTTTAATTCTCTACTAATTACTGTGATCAATTCCTGCAAGCCTTGCACTTCCATCTCGATGTTGTATATACTTCACATTAAATGCACCGGTTTTGTTTTTCGATAAAAGTTTGAACTTTTGCTTATGTTTAAGACCCAACTTTTTTATTTGATATTATAATTCACAAACGGCTTTAAGTCAAAATTATGTATTTTTTCCTTTTTATTCATTACTCAATGTGATATTTTTAATATGTCATATTTGCTATTATGGCAAACTCATTTAATGGGCATAAATATTGGTTTCTTACTAATGATTCTACATATAGAAAAAGAAAACACTTTGCGATGCGCGGACCTTCTTCTTTTTAATAATAATTCAATTGCACACGATAAATTAATTCTAATATCTCTCAAAGAGCATTCGAAAGCAGCTACTTACATAAACTAATCACGCTAAAAAATATCATTTAACCATTTAAATGTTGCTTTACATACATGCTCGTGCATATTTTCTTGAATCAATTCGCACATGTGAGCTACATCAATAAAAATCACACATAAATTACTTGTATATGAAAATGCATTAACATAATACATATATCTATATATATGATTACCTATAACAATCACCTAAATATGTAAGAAACAAATAAAATAGTTGGTATCCCAATCTTTGGTTCCATTTATCTGAGCATGCATGATCTTGTGTGATTTTCATGGTACATGCGTATGATAACAAAATTAAGAAAAAAAGATGACCAAGTTAATTACAAAGATCTAAAAGATGTGTGAATCATCTCCAAAATGTTGCAAAATAGAACTTACATACCGCTACCAACAATCAAAGATCTAAAAGATGTGTGATTCATCTTCAAATGTACATACTAAATGTGATTTTGGCCGGTTTATATAGGCATGAATTAGGTTATATCATTAATTATTCTTGCAACCTTTCGCAACCCTTGCACTTCATCTAACCGACTTTAATTCTATAGTAAATGCCATGTGATCAATTCGGGCAACCCTTGCACTTCATCTCCTTTCATGATTGTATAGTTATTATGAGGCTGCATTGAATTTCGAGCATTACATATGTTGTACTATAGGCAATGGGACTCTATTTTGAGTATCTTGATTACTCCACATTAAAATGAATTCGACACAAAAACTGGAGCCTAAGATTACCCCTTCCCACTAATTACGACCCCTTCCCACTAATTATGACACATTCTCACTTTCATGTCCCTACCAACATACCAAAACTCATCTTTTCAAGAATAACAACATCAAATTTTATACATATTTTTAAGATCAAAATTAAAACAAATAATTTGTGAACTTCAATTAATACCATATAGTAACCATTGGTAAAGAGACCCTCAAATCCCTATCAATAAACATAGATTAAAATAAATTCTCAAAATATTAATTTTGTCTAGTTATACTTTCCATCAATTCAACTTTGATTTTGTATTATTTCTAATGTCATGGGGTGGATACATTGCAACCTCTTAAACTGCTTAAGTGGAAGGGAAAAAAATAAAAGCAAGATTCAAGCCACCATTAATATTCATCAAAGCTTTGTCACACTAATTATAAACCTTGTTTACATATGATTTTCATTTTCTTGAATGCCTAATTTTTTGACAGTTCTTTCATAAATGTGGAGATATTATCCACTCCGTCTCCATCTTCCACTTTGTTTTGTTATCAACATCTTGATATACCCCGTTAGCGTCACTAACCACTTATCAATACCTGCAAGAATAACATTAATAAACTACTAACCAACCCAATATTTTAAAATAGGTTAGCAGATCTAACCCTCGGTTCCTTCTCAGGCAACAACACATCCATTTGTCTTCCATAAACTTCAAAGCTGGACTATCAACCGACTTCACATGCAAGAAAGTTAACCATTTGCTTACCTTTGCACGTATACCCCCTTGCGTTAATCAAGTCAATATTTCTACATGAACCATTGCACGTAACATTAATATGCATAGTACACTTTCATTGGACGGAGAAATTTTACATTAACCAACTAAATTCAATTCCATAGGTGAGAAGCTACACCAAAAAGAACTTTATCACACTATAAGGAAAAATATGGAAAAACTATTGACTGAAAAAAATGATCATGTCAATATCTAGTTCAAAACTATTTATCTAATTAGCAAGCTTGTTAATTCACAGATCTTGAGCCATAAAAACAGATGGGGTACATACCAAGGTTACGGTTATTGATGCCAATGAGTTCAATGCCATCAATTGCTAGCATGCGATCCATTTCATTCTCATCATGTGCCTAGAAACAAAAAGTAGAGATCAAAAGGAAATTGGTTAGTTGGTGCTGCACTGAATTTACACACAAACAATAATAAACTAACATTAAACATGTGATTCATACAAAATCATCAAACTACACACAAATTAAAGTTTCACACACACACACACACATACAGTAAACATGTGATTCATACAAAATCATCAAACTACACACAAATTAAAGTTTCACACACACACACACACATACAGTAAACATGTGATTCATACAAAATCATCAAACTACACACAAATTAAAGTTTCACACACACACACACACATACAGTAAACATGTGATTCATACAAAATCATCAAACTACACACAAATTAAAGTTTCACACACACACACACACATCATTAACATAGACCAAATGGTGTTATTTATAGTATTCAATGATGGTGGTTGAAGGGTTTGTACATTTATTTGAAGGCAAATGAAAGGAGCAAATGATTAAATGAAAAT
Source organism: Artemisia annua (assembly GCA_014162995.1). Lineage (NCBI taxonomy): Eukaryota > Viridiplantae > Streptophyta > Magnoliopsida > Asterales > Asteraceae > Artemisia > Artemisia annua. The sequence goes on from LBNU01015531.1 coordinate 40,926, forward strand.
AAAGGCTAGCAACACTTCGTATGGTTTCAATCATTTACTTTCGAAACACTAAATATAGCTCATATGTACTTACCACTTAAGCATGAACATTAAATCAAGGTACTTACGCATGAAGCCTCCGCATAATGAAACACTATTTTTTGCATTTAATTCCGAGCATTAGGTAACTTGTACTCTATGCAATCTTGACGCCTCCGCATTAAATTTTAGGACTCAATCTTATATGTTTATAGATATTTTGGCTTGCGTTTTGTCTTGAGTCTATAATTTTTTACCACCACACGAATGACGATACTAAACATTTTACAAACGTTGATACGAATCTTCCACGAAAACTAAAACGTATTATCTTTTGAAAACTCATACGATTCCAGTACTTTCTGTGTCATATTTTGACACAAGCTTATATTTATTAGGTCATGCTAATTCCTTACCGTTGTGCTCAATTTCTTGACATCGCTTACATTGCCTTATTCACCATACGCTGAGGTGAGTCCATAGCCCCTACTTTTGTTTAACTGATATATAAACTCTTTGGGGGAGATACATGCTACTGTTTTTACTATGGACAATTACTTGTAAACTGAATGTTTTCCTGAATATATATTATTGCTTGTATCTAAGTTCCCTATGCCACAAGTCCCCCACATCATGGACCATTAATCACTTGCGAGTGAACGCTGATATAGTAGATAGGCCTATCGGGATTGACGAGTCCCGTTTGTGTTAGCTGGATAAGTAACCAAACGTACTATATTTGTAACTCTAGGTATATGGCAAGTACCTACACGGGGCCATTATTATTCTATATATCATTGTTGATATATACCGTCAGTTTGAGTTCCATGAGCTTAGCTACAATAATATACTTACCCGATGATTGTATTCGTTGCAATTATCACTACAACTCTGATAACTAATTGTCCACTACTGTTTTACAAACCTATGAATTCACTCAACCTTTGTGTTGACTTTTTAGCATGTTTATCTCAGGTTCGAAAGGAATGAGCTGGCATGTGAAGGCACACGGAAAACATTTTGAAGACAATGCATATCTTTATCATTCGATAAAACTTTTAAACCTTATTATGTACTACTTATCTACAGTCTGAAACTTGTGGGTCCTCTTTATAAACTCTGATATTTTAATCGAATGATAATTTATTTCAAAACGTCTCATTTAGAGTCGTTTTCTGTAACTTGTACTGTAACCATGAAGTAATACCCCAGTTACACAATCTTCCGCTGCGATAATTTTGGGGGTGTTACAGGTTGGCTAAGTAACTGGATCACCATACCAGTTTCGAATTGTGACCTCCTCAACTCCGACCCGAGCCAAAAACAAAAGCCACTCATGAATGTCTTCATAATTCAAGTCGTCTTGTCCAAATAGCGATTGGGGCTCTAGGGAGAACACAAACCTTCTTATTGGACCATTAAGCTATAGTAAAAGACCAATAATATGCCTCCCATCAAAGTTATTTGTTAAATAGTAAAAAAAATTCTCATCAACTATGACATCGGTCAGCAAAGTCCACTTAAACCGCCAGCTTCTCGATAAAGTACAGATCCTCACCGCAACTTTTAGTGGCAAGTGATTCGTATTATTAGTGGTCACGTTATCTGGCATGTTGCTGATATAATCTGCCATATCAGTGATCACATTGTCTCCAAAAGACATTGTAATGTTGGAATTTTAGTTGGGTCTTTGACTTCTGGAAATGGGTGTGTGATTTTGGTTTTTGATTTACCGGTGATGGTCTAGATAAGAGTTTGTGTAATTATGGTGAGTAAATGGGTTTGGTTAGTGGGGTTAATTGGTTATCGCGCGAATAATAACTAGCGTATCAGAGAAGATTGGCTCAAGTTACGAAGCAAAGTTCTTAGTTGGTCCCTAAACTATCACTCTTGGTTGAATTAACCATAGTGTGGTGAAAAATGTGTTTTGCCTATTATACCCTTGGGAATATACAAAAAAATGAGCGTTGACCGAGACAAAACTGGTCAAGGGACACATTCGGCCTAAAATTCTCAAGTTTTGGACGCACCACGACGTTTTTAGAAACTTAGGGTGCATGGCGATGCTTTGTGGAAAGTTCAGGGATAACCGATGTATTTTTGTCGTGTTAATATTTATAGTGTGTAATATGTGATTTTTTAAAAAAAAAAGGCAAACGATAAAATATTTAAACATTTTGCAACGGCTCCATCTGACAAAAGTACCATTCCTATTTTCGTCGTGCAGACGACTAAGTAGCTAGTGGCGAGATTAGTTGAGGGGGTGGGGTGCAATGGCGAGGCACAACGAGCCTCCACCGTGGACTGGCGAACCATGGTGGCGAGCTGCACCTTCCGCTCTTACAACTAGTATGTTGATAAATGATATATTCAGGTCTTAAAGGGCATGGTACGAATCCCATTCTTGACATTAATGTATGTTAATATATGTATTGGCTATTCGCTATCTAATCCTCCTTTTTGGGATAAACCTCTCTGTACTGTTACTAACATTATATGGCTATGTTTGGCGACAGGTAGCAGTAAGTAGTAGCAATAAGCAGTAAGCTGTAGCAGTAAGCAGTAGCAGTAGCATTAGTTGCTTGTTTAAAAAACGTGTTTGGTAACGTAGCTGTAGTTGTAATTATAAAATGTAAAATGACGTAAAAGGGCATATACTTATGAATGAATATTATTTTTGTAAAGGTAAATTGGTAATATTAAAAGTAAAATGCTAGCGGTATATTGGAAAGCTTCTTTAAGAAGCATTAAGATTGCAAGCTTTTGAGGTGTTGTTAAACGCTAGCAACAGTGTTGCCAAACAAACGTTAAGACTGGAACGCTTGTCGCTTACCGCTCTTAAACGCTTCCAAAAAGGTGTTGCCAAACATGACCTATATGTTGGATAAATCTTTCTTGATCTTGGTAATAACTCATTTTTAAATTTTATTTATGTAAGAAAATGTTTTGTTATGGTAAAATAATCTTGATATTTACGGATTAAGAACATAGCCTTTTAGTGTCTCTTGTTTTTTGTCCTTCGAATAATATGAGCATAGAGGATTTTTCATGGAATAATTTGGTTATGTAGACGATCGAGTTAAGATTCACCGACATGGCTGGAGCGCAATCGCGTATATGGATTAACTTTTTGATGTTGAGCCAATGTGCATGTATAACATGTGGCCCGACCCTTATTCTAGCCCAATAACAACAATGATATGAGAAATAAGCCCATTATAACTATATAAATTGGTAAAGTGTCAGACTGAAGTAAAAGAGAAAGAAGATATTTCTTTTCCGTGTTTGCGTATATCGTAAGTAACTTTATTGTAAAAATTATACGAACTTTTAATTGATGACAAGCTGAGAAGCAAAAATCTTATATAAGTAGATGGAAAAATAAAATTAGCAATGCGAAGCAAAGTGAGCTAAAAAAGTTTTTAAGTTTTAAACAGACTTTCCATTATAACATTAGAGAATTAAATAACGATCGTAAAAGTGTCAAATTTAATACTACATGTTTTCATAAGACAAATTATATAAGGAAAATAAAATTTAAGTCAATTATATGGTATTCATTTTTTTTTCAAACTAAATTATCATGCCAACTTTTGTGTAAAATATAAATGAAAAAAAACATGACCTGTTTAATTACAAAATTTTAAGAATTTTTTCTAAAATAATGAAAAGCTCATTTCTAAAAATTTAAAAAGAACAATTTATAATTCTCTACTTTTCTTTCTCAATAAAAAATGAAAAATTAAACACCATTTTGAATGGTTTTTCAACTTCTTAACCCTTTTATAAAGAAGAAAATAATTCTTTCCAAGAAATTTAGAGGCGGAAAAAGTCTTTCAAGAAATTATCAGTGGTAAAAATATGATTAAAAATTGCAAAAAAGTAAATAAAAGACCTCATACTTATTAGGATAAAAAATAAATAAATAATAATAATAAGTCGGTTAAGTCGGGGAAGACTAATTAGGTTTGCCTTCTTTTTCCTTCTTCTTCCTTTTAGAAGGCTGCTGCTGCTGCTATTACCATTTCCTCCACATCTTCTTCACCAAAAAAAAAAAAATTTTAAAAAAATGGGTAAAAGTGAGAAAGGAGGGTTAGGAAGAGCACTAGTGAAACAACACAACAACAAGATACAAGAATCAAAAGAAAAAGGTCAAATTTATTACAAACAACACAAAAAAGTCCTTGAATCCATCACTGAAGTCGCTGATATTGACGCCGTTATTCAACAAGCTGATGACGCTGTTCGTCTTTTCTCTGCTGATAATCCCACCAACACCCTTATTGATTTGTATGTTTCTTCTATTCCCTTATCAAATACTACTGCTTAAAAGATAAGCTATGTTTGGGATTGCATATAATGAAAAGGTGTTTGTTTAAGCTTATATGTGGGCTTCGAGCTTATTTGGTTTCGGCTTCTATTTACATAAGCCCCAATTTTTTGGCTTATTTTGTGACTTTTGAGCTTATATAAGCTTATTATATCATAATAAACTTATATAAGCCCGTAAGTGTCATAATAAGCCAGAAAATTGAGGCTTATGTAATATAAGCCGAAATCAAATAAGCTCACTAGCCCACATATAAGCTTAAACAAACACCCCCGAAATAAGCAGTTTTGGTATAAGCCGGTTAGCTTTTTATAGGAAAAAACTAAATAACTAAGCTAATAAGCACACAAACTAAGACGATTAGGGTATAGGTCATTGAGGGGGTGTTTGTTTAAGCTTATTTGTTGGCTCACGAGCTTATGTGATTTCAACTTATGGATTTTTTAGCTTATTTGAGACTTATGGGTATATAAGCCCATAAATTTTAAAAGTAAGCTGAAAAATTTGAGCTTATGAAGTATAAGCCGAAACCAAATAAGCTAATAAGCCCACAAGTACTCCTTTAATATCTTTAGTGTACTCGAACTCAAGATACTACGAGTATATCACTTATGAAATTAGTCTCGCTGTCATGCTTATGCTTTACGTGTCGTAACTCAAAAAAACACCCCTTGTACCAGCCGCAATGGTGGTCTTCATCATTACTACGTCTCCCCCAACCATGCGTGGTCATTAGAACTTGGAGGTGATTTGGTCACTAACTTTGCCGAAACATTTTTTCTTTGTTTGTGTGTGTGAGTGTGTTGTGGGGTATGTTTGTGTGGGTTGGTCTAGTGGACACCACTATGGGTATTTGGTGAAGGGAGTGAATGCTGATGTGGCGGTGGTGGATGTAGTCACCGTTACATGTAGTCTTAAAATGAGAACATCAGTAAGATATTTAGACGAAATTTGGAAGTACATATGGTATAATGTTACTTTCTTGAGTTCAGACACCCGCTTAGATATCTAATTCTAATAGTCATTTTCGGACATCGAAACTGAAACTGCTAAGTAGGTAAGGTTATGATTATCCAGGTCATTATCAAAAGAAAGGTGATATGCATAATTGAACATTACTATAGATCATTTTAGTCAAGTGGCGATTTTTTTTATGTAAGCAATGGTTTTGTATGACATACCAACGAGTCAGTCTATTTTGATGTGCTTCTGTTTGTAATTAAATAGTAGGCCTTGTTTTTATGTAATTGAACTTTTTAAGTTGCAAGAGGGGGCACTTATAGACAAAGAAGACAATAAAAAGTGAAAATGAAATTTCAGCTCTTTGTTTTTGTTTATTTATCATACTGCCATCTTGTTTTCCTTATTTATGTGGTGTGGGTGCTCAACTGATGGTTCTTTTTGACTTCACAGAGAGTCAAATTCTAGCACCAGTGAGATGACTCCCGAGGAACGCAGAGAGCTTCAAAAGAAAGAGGAAGCGTTGCATGCTAGCAGTCTTAATGTTCCACGAAGGTATGTCTAATTTTACTATTTAGTTTCTGTTTGAAATCATGTATATTGTTATTTTGCATATCCATTGGATCTAAATCTAACCCTGATCTTTCATCTTTCTATTTTTTCAGACCAGCATGGAATGCGAAAATGACTGTCGAAGAGCTTGATGATAATGAAAGGCGCGCATTTTTAGTTTGGCGCCGCAGTCTTGCAAGGTTGTACCTTTTCCAACTAAATTAATTTTTGTGTATGACACTCCTTGTGTTTGATGACCTAGCGGTGGCAATTTTAATTCATTTACTTGGCTAGTTTGGGTTATATTTTTAATTTAAACTCCAACGGGTGAAGTTGAAAAACATGGCTAAATAGGAATGAGACAAAAGTGATACAAACATACCTAAATGCTTAACCTCTGCTTTATTAGAAAAAGTAGATTTAGATTCTAACACTATAGACTTTTAGTCCTGTTACTACATTAGTTATTTATAAAATGTAAGGAAAAGATATTGTTGGACAGTTAGACCACCACTTTTGTCATATTTTCCTATTAAAAATAGTGCTTAAGAGCCCGTCAGTGAAATATCTCAGGATCAATACATATGTGAACAATGATGTTCTTTCGAGCCATTTGTATCGGTGGTTGCCCTCATCTACATAAAAAGTAATAAAAAGACGTGGTCAACCTTTGTTTGTTTATGAGCTCTTGGTAGCTGTTCTTGGTTAAAGAATAGTTAAATACTATGGTTACTGAATGCTCATCCCATAACTCTTATGTTGCAGGCTTGAGGAGAATGAAAGTCTTGTTCTTACACCATTTGAGAAGAATCTGGATATATGGAGACAACTTTGGAGGGTGGTTGAGCGTAGTGATTTGGTGAGTTTTTATATACTTAGATTTAATTTCAAGAGAGTTTGTAATTGGGTGTCGTATCATATTGTGCCACAATGTTTGCAGCCTTCCTGATACACAATGATATAGCATTGTAGAATATTTAGCTAAATTGTGGCTTCACTAAGAACTCCTACATTGGCCTATGTATAATTTTGATGAACCACCTGCTGTCTCATCTACTCTGAATTGGCACTGGTTATTTTAGCCTTACAACATTATCATATATGTTACTGGAAAATACATTTCGACCCTAGATATAGCATAAACTATATTAACTAACCGGATATAACAATTTATCTCACTAGGAGTCTTTTGAATTTTTTTTAAAGCCAAAAGCCACAAACGAGATACAAGCAATACAAAGAACTGCAAACAAACAAACAAAAACCTCATGGCCCAAACAAGATGAGGGGGACACAAGGACAAAACTATGACAAATTCCTACCAAAAACCTCAAGATGCCAACTGACACCAAACACAATACGAGCACAAGCCTAAACAAAAAGTTATATATTTGCAAGAAAAAGTGGCTGTTTCTTGCTTTCTATTTATACCAGCATAATAGACTCATCTATAAATATGTGCAAATATAATGGCCTACAATTTGCACATTACATTTGGCACATTCTCACATGCAAATGCCCCTCGCTTGTATTATTATTTATCAGATCGTACCTTTTCATGAGGGTGTCACATTACTACTAAGATACTAAGAAAATTTCTAATGCTCAGATAGTAAGTTTGATACATTTTTTCCAAGGAAAAGTCTCATCTTTTAGTACCTTGAGATTTATCTTTGTCAATATTGTGTTGTCAAGTTACATAAAAATTGCATGAGGTCTCGGGAAAAACTTTTTAAATTATCTATGAGGATAACATACTTTGATTCTCTAACGACAAAACACAATGGGTAACTGGATGATCCATGCATACCTCCTCCACCTCATCTGTTGAGAGAGACATTTTGATATTTTAGGTATGAAGAAGCCAACCGCATACTCTTTTATGATTAATCAACAGAGGCACGTTGATTAGCTTTAAGGCTTTAAGTGTAGGTTAGATCATTGGCCGGTTGATCCAGCATCCCTAAGAAACAAAATTTTATTACAAATAAGGTTTGTGAATCGTTAAGGTTTCTGCTTCTTTTGTTTTGCTTGGTTGCAACATGCAAATTGAATAGTAAGTTTGACATATCTGATTGAGTAGAGTTTACGCCACAAATGGGATTAGAATCACTGGCTAAGTGGCTAATCTGATTATCCCATAGGTTAACGAGAGCAGCAGGTGGCTTATGATAAAATATTTATTAGATAGCCATGTGACCAGAGACCTCTAAGTTATGGGGTACCATGATGATGAGTATGCTTTACTTATCCATGGTATATTTGGATTGGGAATATGTTGACTTTTATTGGAGAGAAATGATTGCCAAATCTCTGTGTGGACAAACTAGTAGATTTATCACATTTTATTGTAGAAACCGGCCATCTTTTGTTCTATTTGTGATTGAGGCAATGAAAGTTCTCTCCTTTTATGTATATGTCTATTTCTGACTTCCATTTAGCGATCATTAATTGCTGGATAACATCAGTCTCTGTTCCATATGTTTGTTTTATGAGATTTAGCTTATAAAAGATCAAAAAGTTGAAGATTCTGGATATATTCAATCTCCATGTATCTGAAAACATTTGTTAACAGCATTGTACTTTATGCACTTAAAACTTGTGTTTTGGACATATACAATATTTTGCAAGTTATGGAGTTCCAATAGGTTGATTAGCCGAAGTGATAGATTATCACTTTAGTGATTCAGGTTTTGCGAAGTTATACTTATACCAATGCTGGTCATCTATTTTCTGATTTATAGCATATACTTTTATCATATATGTTGTCTCATGTGAGTAACTTTTGTGACTTTCTCCAGCTTGTGATGGTTGTTGATGCACGAGATCCGCTATTCTATCGTTGTCCTGACCTTGAGGTAATGTTGTAATTTAGAAGTTCTGGTTTTCTAGTTGTCTAGCATTACTAGACGTGTTATATGTTGCTTTCTTCCGTAGTTCCGTTTAAGAACATGTGGAGAGCATTTTACTAGTCTATATATATATATATTTTTTTGAACTTTTTTACTAGTCTATTGGGTTATCATGAAAATCTTAATAAGGAAATAAAATATTTTTGCATTACAGCAAAGAAATGTGTATATGCTGAGGTTCATGTGTTATCTTCACTTGAGTCTTTTTTTTTTTTTTTTTTTTTNAATTCATGGATGGTTAAAATTGAAGTCGATCTTTGTATCTTCAGTAGCTTGATGGTTGCATTGCGGAGGTTGTGTTTAGTTTAAAACGTATTGAAATCTCTAAGACGATTTTTTACTGCAGTTATATTTCAAATAATTAGAAATTATCAGTAGGTCAACTTAGGGAACATGGAAGTTAGTATCATTTTCAATTGAGCACTGGATAGATTAAAATAGACTCACTCGGTAATTTGAGCATTACGTTATTTAATGGATTACACTGTTGATTAAACGGCGTGTCAATATGCAGGCATATGCAAGAGAAATAGATGAGCATAAAAGGACATTGCTCTTGATTAACAAGGCGGATCTTCTACCATATCCTGTAAGGTTAGTAACCCACTGATTAACCGCTGTCAGATAGTGATAATCAGTCTCCTATAACCTGCAGCCAGTTTGAGATCCTTTTACCCTCAATTAACAAACCGTCTCATTCTATCACAAGTAAATTTTTCATAGGATTGTCTAATTGGTTAACTACAACTTTAATTAGAAGTCGGTCTCGGTATCTTCTACAGTGGTTAATATTACAGTTGATTATCTCATTCTGATTATTAAATATTATATAAGCACTTTCAAAATTCACACAGGAACAGCCCTGATTTGAGTATGTTCTGTCTTCTGTTTCTTATCCATTTACTTTACCATCATTTGCAGGCAGAAATGGGCCAAATACTTCCGGCTTCATGGCATTCTCTATCTATTCTGGTCTGCCAAGGCTGCAACAGCTGTGTTGGAAGGAAAAAAACAGGTTTCTTCGTTGGATGAAAACACTTTTGACGACGACACAAAAATATATGGTAGGGAAGAATTACTATCTCGTCTACAATCAGAAGCAGAGGAAATAGTCCAAATCAGAACTAACTCACAGTCTAATCACATGGAAAACCAATATCAAGAAAAATCAATTGATCATGTAACTGTCGGTTTTGTGGGGTACCCAAATGTTGGTAAAAGTTCAACCATCAATGCTTTAGTTGGCGCAAAACGTACGGGTGTCACTTCTACTCCTGGAAAAACCAAACATTTTCAAACACTTATCATCACCGAGAAGCTTACTTTATGTGATTGTCCCGGATTAGTATTCCCATCCTTCACAAGCTCAAGATATCAAATGATTGCGTCTGGTGTTTTACCGATTCACAGAATGACCGAACATAGGGAAGCAGTACAAGTGGTCGCAGATCGGGTCCCACGCCACGTCATTGAGAGTGTCTACAACATCAGACTACCAAAACCAAAGTCATATGAGCCTGAAAATCGTCCTCCTTTTGCATCAGAACTTTTAAGATCATATTGTGCATCTCGTGGTTATGTTGCATCAAGTGGACTACCCGATGAAACAAAAGCAGCCCGTCAAATTTTGAAAGATTACATAGATGGAAAATTAATCCATTATGAAATGCCCCCTGGCATGTCGGATGAAGAAGATAGTTTAAGAGATGTACCATATACTAGTGAAAGTGATGATGAATCGGATTCCGTAGGTGAAACTATTGAAGAACACGGTGGGGTGAGGCTTGCTGATGTCATGGATGACATCAAATCGTTTGATATGGATAATGGTTTGGGTCCAAGGAAAGCAGTTCCTGGTGCTAGGAAAAAGGTGAATTCGACTGCTTCTTATAAACAACACAAAAAGCCTCAAAGGAAGAAAGATCGAGCATGGAGGGTGAAAGATGATGGAAGCGATGGCACATCAGTGGTGAGGGTGTTTCAGAAGTCGGTCAATACGGGATCAGTTGTGGGTGCTTAAAACACCATATGATTGTAGGGTTTTGTGGATATCAAATGATGCAAACTCGCCTATGATAGTGTGGTAAGTAACTCGATTGGTGTTTACTGAGTTTACTTATATTTACTAGAATTTCGGATGATGTTATATTTTGTAGTTTGTTTTGGTGTTACCATCTTGATGGATGGAATGAAAAAATTATGCATTTTATGGAATGTGTATGTTCTTGGACGTCAAACATATAAAACATTGTGGAATACTTGGTTATTTACTTAAGGACAATGGTATATCGTTTGTTTCCTGAAATAAACCCGTAATTAAAATCTAAAGCTGTTTATAAAAACTGGATGAGTTATTATAAACCATTTGAGTGACTGTTTAGAGCGAGGGGTATCGTGGCGCCAAAGGTGGCGCCATCACCACCCACCATCCCAAAATTGCCGACGGTGCACGGTACCACGTTTCGCGCCATCGTTTGTTGCGCCGTCCCAACGGCTCAGCGCCTTGAAGTTGTTTTTTTTTTTTTTTTTTTTTTTTTTTTTTTTTTTTTTTTTTTTAAAAAAAAAAAAAAAAAAAAATTTTTTTTTTTTTTT
>LBNU01015544.1:0-26143 GCA_014162995.1 Artemisia annua
TTTGTTTTTAACTTCGTCTTAACTACATATAAAGGTATTTTGCAAAAGCTAAGTGTAAAGGAAATCTAAATCAGTTTATAAAGAACGAATGAACATGAATCATAACAATGAAATTAACATACATATTAGTATTTTTTGAGTCAAATGCTTGTATCGAGTCATAATGAATTTTTGCAGGAATTCCAAGAAGTAAGATCTAGTTTTTCCAGAATTTTTTCCGGAAACTTAACATGAGAATTCTGTCAGATCATTCTGACGGCGTCAGGCATAACACCTGATGGTGTCAGGTTAAAATTTTCTGCAATTTTTGAAAGTCTTGTATTTCTTCCGGAAACCTAAAAAGTTTTGTTAATTCTTTAACTTATAATCTCCAGGAATTCTGCAAAATATTCATTCCACAAGCATTATATCCTATTATGTAGATTTTACCACCGATTTTATGCGAGGTTGGCGTTTATCTTTTTCAGGTTAACAGGTTATTTTGGACTAGAAGACATTTATTATTTTGGAAGGGAAGCTTTGAACGTTCGTCTTTGTTGGAAGAAGATCTAACCATGTTACCTCACTATCCACATCAAACGATTCAGGGGAGTATTTGATTTCATTCTTTCATCTTATTTACTTTTACGTCTTCTATTTGAACATTGGGGACAATGTTCGGTTTAAGTGTAAGGGGGTAAATGAAGGCACCGTTGAGAATACTCTTACGCTTGATGTTTTGCTTTGTTTGATAATAAATTTGTAATAAAACCAAGAGAAATATATGTTAGGGCAATTTTAGCGCCAATTTAAAATATTTTACAACATTTAGAAGTGAAACCTTGATCTTAATGAGCGTCTCATGGATAGGAAATTATATGACTAGCACAAAAACCGTACCACTAAAAAAAATTTCCACCCCAAATATGTGAGGTTCGCCCCTAGAATTGGTAGGAAAAGCATCCATCTTTGGTGCTATGATGTGAGTACCGGTAGTATTTAGATTCTAGAACTTGCGTTAGGACCATCTCAAATCCACAAGTGAGACTACATTCGTGTAGTTAAGATTTACTACATGATAAGAGGCATTAGGATTAACCCATTGTTTTACACCCGTATATTTGTTATAATTACATTGACTTCATTGGTCAAGTAATTCTCCCACACCCTTTGCGTTGTATCCATTTTTGGTACACGATACCCCTAGTACACCCCTCCGAGCCTATCCTTTCGTTTCGACCTTTGAGCATCTTACTCAAAGTGAGAATTTGTTTACACCCCACTAAATGTACACCCAAATCGCCTTAGCCTACCTTGTATGCACCCACCTTTGGTGCATTATTGTGAAAACATTTGTTAAACCCTTAGTTAATTATCCGGTCAATTACATGGTTGCTAAGTTAAGTCATATCCTTGTACATATTGTTTTGGGACGATTGGGACTCATGGGTAAAGTACTAGTGTAATGAAGTAATGGGGAAGAACAACATTATTACCCCCATACGTGCTAAATATTTAAAAAGTACTCCAAGTTTTTCGATTATCTTAATTCGAGTCATTAGAATAGTGATTGTAAAGTTATGTAAAGATTCAAGTGTAAGGGGAATGCAAATCCCCTATGATGTATTATTTTGGATGGTAGGGCAAGAGTGTATGAAAAAAAAATCGAAAAATCAAGAAAAATACAAAAAAATATGAAAAAGAAAGAAGAAAAACATACGGACTACCATCCCGTTTCCTTTTATGTTCCTTTTTAGTTTTTGTTATTTCATTTTTAGACTAAGATTGAGTCGAGTCTTGACTTAAGCAACGATGTAGAGTGCATGTATTTGATCATGATAATTAACTCGCCACCACTAAAATACCCTTTATTCCAACCAAACCGTGTTATCATATCCCTACACCTTACGTTACAACCCTTTATAAAGCCCTCTTTGATAGTTTATCTTAGGTGCTTACGCCTAGTGGAGGAGTAATTGATCCTTTCCCAAGCCTATGGTAATCTATTTGCTATGACAGGTAGTGAGTGTTATTTTCCGTTTCCATTTATGAGATATAAACTTTATGACATTTGAGAGATGTGAGAATCCAAACACTATTTGTGAGGTGCTAGTGTATGATTTCCGTGCTTGTTATGATTAGGGTCTAATAACTATTTGTTGTAATTACTTTTATATTCGTGTTAAATGACCCCTAACTCATATTTTGATTGGAATAAAAGCTCATTTGCTTGAGGACAAGCAAATCTCAAGTGTAAGGGTATTTGATGAGACGAAAAGTGTTACGCTTTTAGGGGGTCATTTAAGCCCTAATTCGTATAAATGTGATCAAATATTGCCCTAAATCGTTCCTTTTGTCATTTTAGGTACTTTTGAGAGGAATTCTGGAAAACATGCATATTCGGACGTTTTTGGAGCATAAAAGTGAAGAAAACGACAAAGTCTCAAAAGATGAAGATTTACAACCTGACGGCGTCAGAAGTCACAAGGTGACGCCGTCAGAAAGCCTTGACAAAAGAGTGGAAACCAATTATCAAATGACGGGCCAGAGGAAATTTTGGATTTAACACCTGACGCCGTCAGGTGTTAGGAAAAGTAGGCCGTCAGGAGTAAAGTTAAAGAGTGACGGCCCAGAAGGATTTATAAGGTGACGGCGTCAGAAGTGGATCTAGGCCATCCGAGAAACCTAATGGCGGCGAGCTGACGGCGTCAGCCCTTATAACCTGACGCCGTCAGAGTGTAAAATCTATATATAGTTTTCTAATTTTCATTCATTAGTGTGGAACTTTGTGGAGAACTTTTAGGGCAAACCCTAAAGACGAATTTTCTGTACTTTTTAGGGTTTCCAACCCTTGGAACCCTCATGCTTAATTAAAGATAAGTCTTCACTTTAATTCAATCAATATGTCTATGTGTTGGTTGATTATCTCTTTTGCTTGTCTTTTAATTAACATGTGTAGCTAAATTCTCTAGTGTTTGCTTAGATCTAATGAAACCTAACTATTAATTATTGGTTAATTGGTGTGTGTTGTTGTTTGTTGGGATGATTGTTCCATCAATGTTAGGCTCAAGAAAACTGGCCAACCTCCTTTATGGTAACGTGCTTGAACGTCTTGGGAAACATGTAGCCAAGGCATACTAGGCTATTAAGGTAGTATTTAACGCATGAGCCACTGTTTACAATCCCTGTGGTTGTGCCGTGCATGGCATAGGAGGAGATAAGAGCTCATAGAATTGGAGAGATATGTATGCCACTCCATGAGTTATTAGGAATACACCCTTCATCCACATAAGTAACATACATATCAATTAACCGGTAAAAGATAGTTAGGGAGTAATGAAGTCTAAGTAAACACACTTTTCTCCATATAGTTTTCACAACCAAATAGTTTAGTTATTTTATTTTCTTTTGCAATTGTAGTAATTTTGGGTTAGTTGACTAGCAACTAATTCCGCCCACTCCTTCAAAACCGAGATTTTACTTGCTTTCCTAAAAATATAAAAATACAAAAAATAATCTCCCTTCACCCTTAGACCTATTAGAGTAGTTTTTCTATCCTAACGAACACTATTCCCTGTGAGAGAACGATCAATCCCCCGTACTTACCACTATCCTATACTACATCGGTCAGGTACACTGCCTGGTAGGGTTGTAAGCCTCTTGAGATCCCTCGAGAGGTAAAACCTGTTGTAAGGTCACAAAACCACGCATCATGTAGTTTGGAGTGAAGTTATTAGAGGTGTAATTTGATGATTAACCAAAGATATATGGATCATTGTAGTTGGATGAAGGTTGAGATGTGTGGCTTGGGATAACGGCGGATGTTTGGCCATTATTGTATGGTTGGTAATATGGTTCATAGGGATGACCTTGTGGGTTTGCATTGAAGTTTGGGAAGTAAGTGGTTGGAGGTGTTGGTTGTTTTTCAAGTTCTTTGGTTGTGATAGGGTTGTTTTGAGGGCTTGTTTTTCTTCGCCAAGCGGATTTTTCGGTCATCCTTGCTAGCCTTGAGGCTTTTGATTTTGGTTTGTTGGGAGAAGTCATTATGGGGTAAGTAATGATTTGTGATGATGAGATGTATTTATAGTGTGATGATTATGTGTTTGTGGAAGGATAACATGTGTTTGATTTGGTGGACAAAATGTGTTTGTGAATTCAGGGAAATGAGGAATCAAAATAGGTTGGAATGGGCTAAAAAGCAGAAAGCAAATAGGGATCCTCAACCTACAGATGGCCGGCCCCCTTAATTGGTGGCCGGTCCCCTTAATTTTAAGGGGGCCGCCCCTTTGATTTAAGAGGGCCGCCCAGGCCTTGGATCACAGGTTGCCAGAAACAGGTTTTTGGTAAAGTTTTTCCAGAAAGATGTTTGTTTTGGGGTTTGGTTTTGGGCAAGACTTACTCTTTAGGCAACTTGGCAAGTATTTTCATAGTGAAATATTCATGAAAAGCATATATGCAAGCAAATTATCATATAATCATAATTAAGCATGCATGCAAAGCCTAAAGCAAATAAGCAATTAATTCTACCTAAAGCAACTAACTTAGTGTGAAGGCAACTATTAGTGGGAAACTAGTGATGGAACAAATGTGACAATGAAGTTCTTGATTTTGTTCTAGTGTGTGCCTATATGAAACAAATGTGGAGTAAAGATTGCTTCGCCTCCTATGAAAAACAAATTATCCTAAGAAACAATCTTTAGTCTCCTTGAATTGACTTTGCTCACTTCTAAGTGTCATATATAAGTATATATTAGATTATATACATATAGATAACGAGAGTGAGACTATTATGCATGATTTTAGAGAAAAACGTTTTTATCATTATTCAACAATGAGTTTTCCTAAACGTGAGAATGATTTTGAAATGAATTGAGGTTTTCCTTGAAAGTATGATTATGTAAACAAAATATCTCAATTCCTGATTTTGTGCAAAACAGAATCCTAGACTCAGATTTGAGAAGAAAGAATTTTAAGAAAACTTAAAGCTCAGATGGCCGGCCCCCTTAAAGTGAGGCCGGTCCCCTTAATTTTAAGGGGGCCGCCCTTATAGGTGTAAGGGGTCCGCCCATCTGACACAAAAAAAAATTCCAGAACCTTGAAATTTCAGAAAGTTTTGATTATTTAAGAAGATTCAATCAATTTGTTCCATCATTCCTAATCCTAAACGCAAGTGGTTAAATAATTCACGCTTAAGGGGCTTAGTAAATATGTCGGAAATGTTATCTTCCGAAGCTACCTTTTCTATTGTTATGTTTCCTTTTTGCACATTATCTCTAAGGAAGTGATGGCGTATTTCTATATGTTTAGTCCTAGAGTGTTGAACGGAATTTTTACTTAAATCTATAGCTCCTTTGTTATCGCACATAATAGGAACATTTTCTAACCTAATGCCATAGTCTACGAGAGCTTGTTTCATCCATAGTGCTTGTTGACATGCCTTTCCGGCGCTTACGTATTCGGCTTCGGTGGTAGAAATAGCAAGAGCGGTTTGCTTCTTCGAAAACCAAGATGTTGGACAACATCCCATAAACGTGCAAATACCGCTAGTGCTCTTTCTATCCACGTAGTCTCCCACATGATCCGAATCCGCATAGACAATGGTTTCTAAGCCGGATCCCTTAGGATACCATAATCCTAAGTGTATAGTGCCTTTAATGTATCAGAAGATACGCTTAACCGCTTCTAGGTGAGAGGTTTTGGGATCCTCTTGAAAGCGGGCACAAAGGCAAACACTAAACATGATATCGGGTCTACTTGTCGTTAAGTATAGTAAACTACCTATCATTCCTCTATACTTAGTTTTATCTACGGACTCACCCTCTTCATCTCTTGTGAGTTTAATTTCCGTGGACATGGGTGTCTTAAGTGGCTTAGAGTCTTCTAGTCCAAATTTCTTAAGCATTTCCTTAATATACTTAGATTGATTAAAAAATATTCCGTCTTCTAATTGTTTTATTTGTAATCCTAGGAAGAAGTTTAGTTCACCCATCATACTCATCTCAAACTCATCATGCATGATTTTTGAAAATTCATCACACATTTCTTGACAAGTTGATCCAAATATAATGTCATCGACATATATTTGAACAATGATGATATTTGGGTCACTTCTTTTAGTGAAGAGAGTGTTGTCTACCATTCCCATGGAGTAATTATGTTTAACCAAGAAAGCTTTTAGTCTATCATACCAAGCCTTTGGAGCTTGTTTAAGACCATATAAAGCTTTCTTTAGTTTGTAAACATAATCAGGTTTTGCGAAGTCAATGAATCCTGGAGGTTGTGCCACATATACCTCCTCATTGATAAAACCGTTAAGGAATGCACTCTTCACATCCATTTGGTATAACTTAAAGTCTAGGGCGCAGGCATAGGCTAAGAGTATTCTAATGGATTCTAATCTCGCTACAGGGGCATAGGTTTCGTCATAATCAATTCCTTCTTGTTGATTATAACCTTGGGCGACTAACCTAGCTTTATTCCTAGTTACTATTCCATTTTCATCTAATTTATTTCTAAATACCCATTTGGTTCCTATTATGGTAACATTCCTAGGATTTGAGACTAGTTCCCAAACATCATTTGTTTTGAATTGATTTAATTCTTCTTGCATAGCCATAATCCAACTTTCATCCTTTAAGGCTTCATTTATATTCTTAGGTTCTATTGTTGACACAAAACAAAAGAAGTTATTTTTATCTTGAGCTTGTGATCTAAGTGTTCTTTGATTTAGGTTGCCTATGATGTTATCTAATGGGTGTGACTTAGATTCCGTAACATTTACAACCTCGTTTTCTTCTAATGTTTCTATTTCGTTATCATTTCCTAAAGGCTTATTTTTGCTAACCTCAATAGCATCTTCCTCAATCACATCATCATCTTCTAAGGGTAAGGTTTTAGGTGGTGGAGGAGTTTCATCAAAGGTTACATTTAAGGATTCTTCTACTTTCATAGTATGTTTATTTAAAATTATATATGTTTTACTATTTTGTGAATATCCTAGAAAAATTCCTTCATGTGACTTAGGATCAAACTTAGTGAGATAGTCTTTTGTATTAAGAATAAAGCATTTACTTCCGAATACCCTAAAGTAGCCTATATTTGGTTTTCTACCTCTTAATAACTCATAAGGAGTTTTTCCTAATATTCGTCTTATAGATACCCTATTAAGTATATATGTCAAAGTATCTACCGCGTGACACCAAAATTTTTGTGGGATAGATTGCTCATTTAACATAGTTCTACTCATTTCTTGTAGAGACCTATTTTTCCTTTCTACTACCCCATTTGATTGAGGAGTACGTGGAGCGGAAAAGTTGTGAGATATTCCATTTAAATCACAATATTTTCCAAATTGTACTTCGTTATCAAATTCCCTACCATGATCCGTCCTAATTGAAACTATAGAGCATCCTAGCTTATTTTGTATCATTTTACTAAATGTCTCAAATTTTTCAAAGGCTTCGGTTTTATCACTTAAGAACCTAGTCCATGTGTATCGTGAATAGTCATATACTATAACTAAGGTGTAGCGGTTGCCACTGTAGCTCCGCACCGCGGATGAAACGAAGAGATCCATGTGAAGTAGTTCTTAGACTAGGATTATATCTTAGACTAGGCAAGTTTCTAACTAGTTCCTTAGATACCAAAGATTGTATTTGTTGCATGTTTGCATGACCTAATCTCCTATGCCACAAAGTGGAGTTTTCATCTAAAGTCGCTAGGCATATCCTATCTTCCGATTTATCTCCTAGTTTCATAACGTATACGCCTCCTTTCCTAATTCCTCTACCTATGACTTTATCATCCTTAATAATTACACTATTCTTATCGGTAAAGGTAACCCTACACTTATTATCACATATTTGACCTATACTAAGCAACTTATATGTTAAATTATCTACATGTTCAACATTTTCAATAGTTAGAGAGTCTTGAGAGATCGTACCTTTGCCTATGATTTTTCCACGACGATCACTACCAAAAATAACGTTACCTCCGTTGTATGCTTTGTATGTAGAAAAAAACTTGCGATTCCCCGTCATGTGTCTTGAGCATCCGCTATCCTTTACCCACTCATCGGGCTCCAAATCAATTCCTAGACATATTTCATTAGATGTTTGAGCGACGAAACATTCTTGTTTAGTCTTTTTGTCTTCATCATCAAATCTTTTCCTTCGGGTTGTTCTCCTTTTATCTTGTGCTCTTTGTCGCTTTTTAATAAGTCTTTTAAATTCTTTAACAACCTTTGCATATTCTTCGTCTTCACTTTCGGAACTAGAATCGTCATCATCACTTAGTTCCTTCTCGGTCGTCATCTCTATGCAATCTTCTTGTTCACTCTTATCATGAATCATATAGTTTTTGGCATCATTACCTTCACACAAAAGATTTGAACTAGTAGCACTTGTACTCATTTCAACTAAATATTTGTCTATTATACTTTCATTTGCTACTATTTTATGTGCAAGATTTTCTTTGGCTTGACATTCTTCTTGATGAAATTTTAAAAGACTTTTCCACATGTCGTTTGCCTTTTGACAAAAAAAATATTCTTTCATACTCAACTCTTGGTAGAGCTTTGTATATAATCATTTTTGCCAAGTTATTTTGTTCTTCAAAAATAGTTTTAATTGGTTGAAAATCAACAATTGAAATGACATGCCAAAGATCATAGTCTATTGATTTTACATAACTTTTGAATCGATTTTTCCATTCAAGAAAACTTATATTTTCAAGAAATGGTGGTTTGAAAATAATTTTCCCTTCTAAATATTTTTCCGATTCCATTGATCGATTTCAAGTTTTAAAATACAATATATTTTAAAAATCTTGTTTGACCTGGCTCTGATACCAATTGTGGAAAACTAGAAGGGGGGTTGAATAGTTTTACGCCTTTTTGTTTATAAAAACTTTTGTTTCGAAAATTTCGATTCTAACTTTATGTGATATCAACTTGCTTGCACAATTATAAACAAGTATATCTACAAGAGTATATAATGACAAATACGTAAGTAAGTAAATAAAAAGATATAGATAGAAAGATAGCACCGCGAGACAAAAGGATTTATAGTGGTTCGGCTATGAATCTCCTCTTCGTCCTACTCCACTCCCCGAGCACCTAACTTGAGAGTTTTTTTCACTATGTCAACAAGCTCACTTATGGCGGAGAAGCCTTACACACCTTTGCTTACACCGTTTAACTACACCAAGCAAAATGTCGAGTCCTAATAATAGCTAGAACCAATCTCACAACTCTTCACGACTTATCACAACTTCTACACAACTTATGCACACCACTACTACACTACTTCTTACAACTTCACTAATCCTACTTCACAACACTATTTGTTCTTCACTACTTCTCTTCACAACTAACACTACTAAATCTCCTAATTATAAACATACTACACCTTTATAAACAATATATACAACTACTAAACAATATCTACAATACTTCTTAAACTTGATGTTGAAGGAGTATTCTTCTCTTGCACTTTGAATGATGAGGAATTGAATCACTTGAAACAAAGATTTATAATCTTATGATCAAAGGATTTAGAAGGATGTTTAGAAAGGATTTGTACTGAAAAAAATCGTGCAAAAGGTGAGGAAAAAATGTAGGATTGAACCTGTATTTATAGGCAAGAGAATCTGACAACAGGAGCGTGCCGGCCCCCTTAAATGGTGGCCGGCCCCCTTAAATTAAGGGGGCCGCCCTCCTGTAACGGCCAGATTCTCTTGTCTTTTATGGGGAAAGTTTATTTGGTGAAAAACTAACTGATTTTGGTTAAAAATTTGAATTCATATATTTGTTATGAATTAAACATTTTCCTATAATTACTAAAAATGTTTTTCAAAAATATATAAGATGTTTTTATTATTTTGTAAACTTTCTAGTGTCTAAACAAAAATCCCTTTGATCATAAAATGTATTAGACATTTGTTTATTCATACCTTAAGTGATTTAGTTGGATGAAATGATATTTGTAACTAAATACTTGTTTACGTAGTAATCTTGTGTTTAATGTTTTTAGATTTTGTGATTGTCAAAACATAGAGATATCAAAAAATATAAATAACGTTTTATGCATTATTTATATCAACAATTATGATTATTAAATTAATTTTGTAACTCCTGTAAACATTAATTCAAGATTAAGTTATTAAAAAAGTAGTTATGTTACTTTAGTAGTATAAGTTTAGTGAAATCAAAAATTTTCATACCTCTAACAATTGTTCTCACAAGATGTAATAAACTTTCATCACCAAAACACCATTAAAAACCTTGAATCATCCTCTTTTAATGCCCACTCTTTAATTATAAACCGATCAATCGATTCAGAAGACTCTATTTCATAGTTCTAACCCTAAACCCTAAACCCTAATTCAAGCTTAACAATCACAACTATTGAATATTTAAAAGCAATTACACTAATTATTATGCTTTTATGGTTAATCCTAATATAAAATGTCTACGAAACACCGCGCATCACACCGTACGAATGACCGTCAGAACCCTACAGAAGCACCTTTAATGTCGAAGGCAAATGACCTACCCTTAGAGAGAAACTGTTAACATTAAGAATCGAGTTATTTCAGAAACCAATGATTCCTCACATACCAAGGGACTCATCCCCACCATCCATCTTCCCTCCCTCTTTATTTGATCTAATGGTTGAGATTAAAAGCATTTTAGTATTTCACCCATTTTTTATAATTTAAATATATCTTAAACCGTTAATCGTTAAGCGAAAATAATTACACCATCGCGACGAGCATTTAATTACCTTTCTATAGACAGGCAATTTGATATACTTTCGACAAAAAAAAAATCGTTTTTTTCACGTTTTTTTTTCCTGGCCGAAAAAAATATCACATGTGATATATCAATATTGTAACATGTGAATTAAATCCAATGTGAATTATGTGTAATCACATGAGACACGGTCGAAATATCACATGTGATATGTTAATATCACATGTGATTATATCACATGTGAAACATATAATCACAATGATAATATGCAATATCACATGTGAATATTTCGGCCAGGCGAAAAAAACGTGAAAAAAACGAGAAAAAAAAATTGTCGAAAGTATATCAAATTGCCTGTCTATAGAAAGATGATTAAATGCTCGTCGTAACGGTATATTTTTTTTCGCTTAATGATTAACGGTTTGAAAGATATTAATATTTGAAAAAAAAGGATGAAAGTGGGTTTTTTAAATTGTTGGGATTGATCTCATCCATTAGATCAAATAAAGATGGAGGGAAGATGGATGGTGGAGATTAGTCCCTTTGTATGTAAATAAAGTTTTGTCCTCAAATGATCTTAACTCTAACATTAAAGTGGTGATCATTAGTATTATAATGGACCTTGTAATACATAATATAATATAATATAATATAATATGTAATAGATTAGCTAATTGGCTTTTAGACTTAGTTAATCTAATATGGATTAAGGTTAAATAAGTTAGCTAATGTAGATCATATAGTCAAAGTCCATTTAAAAAGTCCAAGCCCAACAAGGCCCAAGACCACTCTTTGTATGTATATATATATATACACATAACTAGCTCATTTCCTAGTATGAAACTCATTTTAAGTTAGTCAAATTGCCTAGTTCTCACCATCCTCTCTCCTTTACCTAGTTCCCCTCTCTCTCTCTCTCTCTCTAAACTTTCTTTCTTTCTCTATCTAAAATCTTGCTTCTTTGATCAACATGTGTGTCAAATGATACTTACCTACATATGTGGTTGAGTTAATGGCCTATGAGGACTCAGTTTTTTTTGTCTCCCCCCTCTCTCTTTTGTTTTTCCATTTTTTTTATTAGTGATTATAGGTCTTTCTTTAATCAACCTTTTAATCTATAATTTCATATCTTATTAGAACATTGTGTGGTGATTTCGGCTGATTTTTGGAATAATGGTTTTTGTTTTACGGTCTTCGATAATTGAAGAAGAGGCTCTGTGTGGACTAATGTTCTTCGTTCGCATGCCTAATGTATAAATGGGTAATTTCTTAAAAAAAATATTTGAGGGTTTTTGAAATTGAGTGTTGATTAAAAGTTTTGTATCGATTAATTTGTAGTTTCAATGTTTTTTGTTTTTCGTTTTTAATTTTAGTAATTTCATTTTGTTTAATTTTTTAAAGAACCGGTGATTTGTTAAAATATGGGATCAATTTGAAATAAACATATGGTTTAAGTTAATTTTGGATTTTTTTAAATTTTATTCTATTCTATTATATANATATATATATATATATATATATGTATATGTATATATATGTATATATATTTTGGCATCATGCATTTTACTTTACACATGTTGCATGGGAGGTTGTTCATTTTGTATCTAGGGCATGCAAATCAGGAAGAGGACACGGAATTCGACATAAAGGTTTTTTATGATGCCTGTAAGAGGTTTGGTATAATGGCAGATATAGGGTCAAAGTTGTAGAATAGTATTTTGATGCTAATGGTACCAAAATTTCCTTGCAGGCATCATTCAGAATCTTTTTATCGATTTCTCTCATCCTCTTCAACGTGAGATTGTATACAATATGTTCACTTTTCTATCAGTTTATAGAGCGAGGTGAATAATATAATAGGTAGTGATGATAAAGTTTGAATGTCCCTGAATGGATTCGAATAAATGTGAGATTAACCACTGCATCATAGCGAGGCAGGTTTGCTAAATTTGGAAGGAGAAGTTTTGTCATGCACAAGCTTTAGTAGAAGTCTTTACCTAAGTTCTTCGTGTCCAAACTTCTCCTTGTAAGGATCACACAAAACCTTCATGTTTAGACATTCTTAATCGGGTAGGCAATGATGAAAAATTTGTAATGTGTGTCTTTGAAATTGGTCAAAGTTTGAAAATAATCGTATCTTGATGGGGGCATTCATATTAATGCAGCCATGGCGTTTATTTCCTCTCTGTACTAACACTTTCCTACATACATGAGCCTCTATCATTACTTTTATACATTTGTTCTTGAACAAACCTGAGATTATTTGCTGAATTATGGCGGGGTAAACTTACTGAGTTTGCAGCCATGGCTGGTGTTTCCTCTTTTTTCGACTTTTTACCTATATGCGACTCCTTAGATTGAAAAAATGACTCCTTATAGATTATTGTGTATGGAGGATGGTGAAAAAATGACTTGGAATTACTATTAAAAGGCAACATACAAACCCTAGCCATGCCAAAGATGTCGTTTAGGGAGCACACATGGGATTATTTCCATCGTGGTGGGGCAATCTTACTAAGTTTGCAGCCATGACGGATTGCCACCGGCTTTTCAAGGTTTTTTTTATATTTTTTTCTACATCCTTCTTTGCCCTTGATTGAAACTGTGTTAATTGAAGGTTTTTGTTGTATTAGGGATTTACAACAGTTAATTTGATGAAATTAGGGTTTTACAGCTTTCAAACTCATTGGTAAACCAAATATTATACCATCGAATATAGGGTTAACATATATTCATGAGTCAAAGTGTACACTAAAGTCATAAAATGATTGAGACTATTACAACATGTTATTTTTGAATTCATAGATGATTTTGAGATTTTGGTGTACGCTTTATGTCATGAACGTGTCAATTTGGTGTTCGTTTTAAGTCTTGGTGCAAACAACCTTCATGTTGAGACATTGTTATTTGTGTAGCCGTGATGATAAATCTATGATATAGATGTTGTTATATTTAGTCTTTATTTAGCTTATATCAATGTCTAGGGTGTTAAGTTCCGTTTCGTATTCTTAGTCATGTAGGAGTCGGTTGATTGGCTTGTGTTCCAAAGCCCAACCCGTGTCTTGTTTACAACCGGCTTACAAAGTCGGTTTTCTTCCCCCTCATCTCTATAAAAGGAGGTAAGGGGGGGGGGGGAGGGTTTATGTACGCATTCTTTCAAGCTTAATCTAAACGTTTGGTTAAGGGTTACTTACTTGTGCAAACTTCTTACTTTTCTGTCGAATATAACAACTGCTGGTGTGTGTTTCTTTATTCAATCAAGATATATTCCGCACTAGTATCCAGGTTTGTTGATCGATATATCAACAGATGTTGTGTCATAGAAATTGGTCAAACTTTGCGAATAATCATATCTTGATGGGGCATTTATATTAATGCAACCATGACACTTATTTCCTTTTTTATTCTGATACATCTGAGCCTTACGTACCCCTTTTTTACATTTATGCGGGCGAACAATGCCGTTTAGCTTTGCGATATAGCATGTCGTTGGGTTCGTTTTATGTCTTGGTGCAAACAGCCTTCATGTTCAGACATTGTTAATTGGGTAGGCAGTGATGATAAATCTGTGATATAGATATTGTGTCATAGAAATTGGTCAAACTTTGAGAATAATCGTATATTGACGGAGCATTTATATTAATGCAGCCATGGAGCTTATTGCTTTTTCTTATGATACATTCTTGCACATCTAAGCCTTAAGTACTCCTTTTATACATTTATAATTATGCGGGCGCACGATGCCGTTTAGCTTTGTGATATAGCATGTCGTTTTACGGTTTTACTTATGTCGTTCGGTAATTTGGTCATTAGAATCCTACACTTTGAGATATCAAAGTGTTGATTTAGGAAATCTTAATGAGAAACGATGTGATGTGTTTTTGGTTTAAATGGGTTTTTAGATTGATATTCTTCAAAATGTAGCTAATATCTTCCTTCAGTGTAGCTTTTCGATTGTACGTTGAATTCAGTTCTTTATATGTAGTAACCATTGCATTGTAACCGATTTTTTATATTTTTTATTTGTTATTTTTTATTTTTTTTTAATTTTTCATTTCATCATTCTCATCTATCATTTGTTGCATCATTTTGTGTTTAGGACAGTCAAGATTTGTCAAGTAGACATATTAATATTGGGATGAGGAGGAGGGGATAAGTAAATGCTCATTGGCTTTCATTCTTAGGTTTCTAGAAGAATGTCGTTATTGTGCTATTTGCTACTCCCTCCGTCCCAAATTTATTGTCCATGATTGACTTTTTTAGTCTTTCTTCTTCAACTTTGACCTTAAATATTTTTGTGGGTGTTATATATTATTTGATGCAAAATATATAAATGGATTGGGTTTTAAGTGTACTTTTCAATGGTATAATTTTTCATTAAGTATTATATAATAAAAAATATATATTTACGGTCAAAGTTGAAACAACTTGACTTTGAAAATTCAAAGTGGACAATAATTTTGGGACGGAGGGAGTATGAGCAAAACCGTTAACAAGATTTTCTCGGTTTGTATGATGCTTGCAGGGAGAAGTTTTGTGATAGGGACTACTTGAGGCAGTCAATCTCCAAGAAATAGATAAAGGAATAGAATTCTAATACTACTAAAACTACTAACTTTTCTTAAACATTTTTCTTCTCTATTTCATTCAATAACAGACTACAATATTTATAATGCCAGAAATAAAACTACCAACTAGTTAGTGGCTAACATGGGTATCCACTACACTTTTCTTAGGCTTAAAACAAGGACATGAAAATAATGGTTTAATGAGTTCCTAAAACAATGCATGTAACAACTCATGCATGCAAATAACTACTTCAATACTAAACGTGTGTATGCATAAATCATGGAGACAGTGGTTGTTCTTCTTTGGAATTGGTCCAGTGTCATGCACGTATCATTTTGTCACGAAAAAGCTTTGGTAGAAGGGTTTACTTAAGTTTCTTCGTGACCAAACTTCTCCTTGCATGCATCATACAAAACCTTCATATTCAAACATTCTTAATTGGGCAAGCAATGATGATGACCATTGAGTGGTTAGCTTATCTTTTCTGTATCTCGTGCTCTTCATTTTAAGCTTACTCGTCATTGATATTGTTCAACTTGCAAGGATGAGATTATATGCTGAGTTAAGATTGTTCGTACTAAACTAAACATGGTTTCCTTCCCAACATTATTAGCCATGAAGGGTGTTGTAAGTTGTAACCATGCCCAAGACCAATAATGCATGTACACCAAACAATTTATTTCCCTTTAATTTAATCCCTACTCCTAAAATCTAAACCTCTGTATTAAACTGACCCGAAGGAGGAATGATTAAATTTTTTTAAGTGTGTATATTTTGTTCAAAGATAAAGTATTTTGGGATGGGTAGGTATATCACAACTTTGTTGTTTCTATGAATTCTTGGAAACAACGACTGCAACTAGAGTTAAAAACAAATTTATAGATCATTGAATAACTAATATATATAATCTACAGCCTTTTAACTGCTGCAGTAGGATTAGCATTTTCTCCTAGGAACAACATAGCTTACCAAACATGAGCTGTGAAGGAAAGGTGGTATGTGTGACTGGGGCTTCTGGATTCATAGCTTCTTGGCTGGTTAAGCTTTTGCTGGCTCGTGGCTACACTGTTCCTGCTACTGTCAGATCACTTGGTGATCCAAAAAAGACAGAACATTTACTTGCTCTCGATGGAGCTAAAGAAAGACTGTCTTTGTATGAAGCTAAATTGACTGAAGATGGTTCTTTCGACTCTGCAGTTAGTGGCTGCGTATGCATCTTTCACACAGCATCTCCTGTTCAGTTTATAGTTGATGACCCACAGGCACAATTGATAGATCCCGCAGTGAAGGGAGCACTTAATGTTCTTAAATCAGCTTCAAAAGTTCCATCTCTCAAGAGAGTGGTCTTCACATCCTCCATGGCCGCAGTTGTGTTCGGTGCAAAAGTTCCAGTGTTTGGTGACATGGTGGATGAAACATGGTTTTCAGATCCACTAGTTTGTCAGCAAAAAAACTTGTGGTATCAAGCGTCAAAGACTATGGCTGAGGACGCTGCTGTGAAATTTTCACAAGAGAATGGCTTGGATTTGGTGTCAATAAATCCTGGTTATGTGATTGGTCCTATTTTACAACCAACTCTAAACATGACTTCTAAGGGATTCATGAACTTGATAGAATTTGGAAAGGAAGTATTCCCAGATGGAGTATATAGACTTGCTGATGTGAGAGATGTTGCTATGGCACATATTTTAGCTTTTGAAAACCCGAAAGCTAGCAGTAGATATTGTGTGGTTGGGAATGTGATTCAGTCTTCTAAGATCATGAAGATTGTAGACAAACTCTACCCGACCCTTGACCATTCAAAAAGGTGTAAAGAGGGAAAGTCTCTTGAGCCACTAATATACAATGTATCGAGGGTAAAGGTGGAAAGTTTAGGCGTTGAGTTTACTCCAGTGGAGGTAAGCATCAAGGATACCATTGAGAGCTTGAAGGAGAAGAAGCTGTTGAGCTTCTAAAACACCAAGTGATGTTTCATGGGTTTGTTTACGACAATGGGTTGGATACGCTATATGTTATTGGTAGCTTAATGAAAGTTCTTGTATGATCTCTCCTTGGTTAAATAAACGCATGTCTTATAATCTATTGCCTAATAAATATTACTTTCTCTTTTAGTTGTGGTTTGTTGGCGCATTGTATTAGTCATATCAAAATTGTTTCTTCATTATTATTTCACTGTGATTTCCACTACAAGAATTGCCAAATAAACAAATAAATGTCCCGGTTGAGTATGTTTCATAGCAAATTATCAGTTATGCTATACATGAATCCTAGTATAAGCTTGAAAACATTGGTATTCCTTGCAATAAACAAGAAGTTGGAACATGATAACTATTTTTATACGTCCAAGTCTTGTTCGTCGTCAATGATTATTTCCGGATGTATAGCAGCAGCAGCACTAGTCAGGTTAAGAGCTCGACGAAGCTTATTAGGGTCAAAGACTTCGACCTTGACTGAGAAAACTGAACTAACTGGCCTATGATCGGACACTCTTGAGTCCACTCTGCCATAAGAAAGTTGTTTTATACCTTTCCCTAACCATAATATACGATCGCACCTGTAGTTCACATGTCAATGCATCAAGGTTGCCCAGATCAGTATGAGCATAAGTCAAGCTGATAATTTAGATATTATATTTTAAGTATGGAACTTTTTAGGAAATGTAGCAGAAAGAATTCCACTATGAAATGTTTCAGGAAGTTTAGATTTTCTCAATGTCTTCATAAACTGAGATAAATGTTAATGCTAAAAAGTAGTTAGTTTGACCGCAAAAAGTCAAAACAAGCACTTACCAAGCTGGTGTTCTTCGTTTCTCCCCTTCTTTTGGATTTTCGCCTACATATCGATCTGAATTGACTTCGTATTTGTAAGTGGGTGGAAAATTAATAACACCCTCCTTCCATCCCTCAAAAACGCGCCCACTTCCAAGTTCTTTGCATAGCTGCCATGGGAAAATATCACTTGAGTTAGTGATACACATTTCCATTAAATAGTCAATCGGAAAAGGATCTTTTTCTACCTATTGATCCTAAAAATGTCATGTAAATAGCGTCAATTTATATCTATGAATCGTATATACCTGATCTTTAAAGAACAGTTTGTCCCACTTCTTCACAGCAACTAGTTTTCTGACTTCTGCATCCGCCATATTGATACGATAATTTAAATCGCCAAACCAGAATATTCGACTGCTTGCCAAGAACATGACATCATAAATAAAGGAAAAGTCATTTTTTTTCCTTTTGCAAACAGTTAACACTAATAAGATTGAAGAATTTTTGTGAAAACTTTCTTTCTAAAACCCTACAAATAAGCTGGAATTAAGAGCTTATGAGCCTCTCAACAGTTAACAAAGGAGAACAACAACAAAAAAAACAAAGATAATACACAACAAGCTTAACTGTTGAGCTTATAAGCTCAACAAAAGCTTAAACAAGCTAACAGATCCTAACAACCTAATTTCTACTCCTAATAAGCTAAGATTAACTAAGTTGGAACAAATAAAAGTAGTGAATAAGCCACAAAAATCAAATTAGCTCAACTGACAAGTCCAATTCAAACAGGCATGAATGGGGCTTTTCTAGCTTAACAAAAGCTTGTAAAAAGCTTTAACAAAAATTCAGAAAATTCACCACTAACTAACTAACTAACCTACCAAAAAATAATCTGGCAAAAATTCAGGAACATGGGACTTGAATTGAAGATATGAAAATTCAAAGACAAAATGCATTTTATCACTTTTTCTGGAAACAAGTTTTTGCAGGCCTAAAAAGGTGATTAAGACCTTTAAGAAAAATTCTAAAAAATAAACTAAAATTATGATCAATTGAACAAGAAATCAAAATACTTAATTCCAGAATTTCAGACAATTTGGTTTGGTTTTGAGAAAATGAAAAATAAAAGACAAAATTGCTGTTTTGGGACTTTTTTTTTATTGTTGGGTCAGTTTTGGACTTGGGTGAATTTGGGTGATTTGACCAAGAAAGTCTTGTTACCAGGTTGTGCAATCTTGTTTTGGACTAAAATGAACCAAAAATTCCAACTCCTAGGCTAAAACATAGGATCTATCACAATTACTAGTTTATGACAGTTAAAGAGAACGAAAAATGGAAAAACTAACTAATTACTCTAAAACTAATAGAAAATGAAAATTTTAACTAGTTTACTGCTTAAATGACTTAAACAAACCTAAACCATCTCAACTTTTTGACCAAATCAATTTTCCACTCAGTTTTTGAGCTTGTCCCAAACACACCCTTAAGGGTTGTTTTTGCAAATTTCAACTGGAGTAGGATAATTTAAGCAGAATTTTGAACTCAAAAACTTACACAAAGTTTACTCAGACTAGTTAAGCTCCTATAAGTTACTAAAAAGCAGTTACAATAAGAAAAGCAATGATAAGCAGTTACAAGCTAAGGTTCACAGTCAAAAGGCAAAACTTAAACATATAGCTTATAAACTACAAGATAAGCATGAATTTGAACCATGATCATACATAAGCAATAAAAACATGAATAAGCACATACATAAGCAGTTTGAACAGTAAATAAGCAGAAAAATGAACAAAATGGAAAAATTGAACTTACAAACAAAAGCCAATAGTAAACTCCCAAAATCACTTTCTAACTAACCCTAATGCTTCCCACAAGCTCTAAACCATTGCATTCATAATCCACACTGCTCCAGCTTCTTTCTTCTTCTTCTTTTTTTTCTTTTTTTTTTTTTTTTTTTTTTTTTTTTTTTTTATTTATTTTATTTTATTTATTTTTTTTGTGAATGAAAACAGAAAAAGAAGCTTAAATACCAGAGCTTGAACTATCTAAGTAAAAGCTAATACTTGGTACTTTGGAACTTTTAAATAAGCATAAAAAATTTTAGAATTTAAATAAGAAAGACAGAATGTAAACTGAAATTTTCATTAACTAAAAGAGTACAAGAGAATTTAAAGTACTTAAAAACTAAAAGCTTAAAACTAAAAAGAAAACTAGGAAAACTAAAAACTGGCCTCAAAGGCTTACATAACCTTCTATTTATACTAGTAACTATGCTAGGCTTACATAAGGTGTATGTGGGTGGCAAATTGAACAGGTCTTAGTTGTCACTTGTATAGCTGTATGCATAAAAGAGGTAAATGACTTACTCATGAGATGGAATTGTTTGAGGTTGATCAGGATCTAAAACAGAAGAGAAGCGAGTACGTCTCAAGATCTCAACAACGTCAGAGTTCCTTCTCTCATTGTCCCCATCCTTGTTTCCGGAAGTCAAATGAGCACATATGAAACAAAAGCGCGTTTGATAAAGAGACATGCTAACCGAAATAGATCCCTGAAACAAAATTATTCGTTATTTCAATTTTTGGAATGTTCTATTGTAAACCAAAATGACTTATTTAATCCGTCTGTTTAATCTATTTGCAGATACTTTCTGATTTCTAAAACCTTTAATTTACCTTATTATTACAATTTCAAATAGCAGAACCACATTTTTAAACATTTGATCATTGATTATGATTATTTATTATCACAATCAGACTTTCATAATTCAGTTTTCTAGTTACGGTTTGATGCAATAAGCTAGATAAAAGTAATCACCTTATTGCCCAAGTAGCCCATAAGCCCAACGCCAACCAGTGATACTTTTACGTTGTTTATATGTCTTCTCAGCCTTTTTCGAACCCAAATCGAAATGTATATCCCTACCATCTGCTTGCTCATGATTCGTACATACCTAATATATAAAAGTGGATTTACGTAACTAGCAGCTTTATCCGGTAAATGAAATATTATAGATGTATAAAGAAAAAAAAATATAAAATGTTACAGATTTCATACTTATGAAACTTTTTGCCACTTTGAGTAGGTTCATTCTCGACATCTGTTGTGTCTATAAGAGAATCATTCTCTTCTTCTTCATCTTCAGAAACTTGTTCAAATACATCATAAAGTAAACCAACAACATCCGTTCTTTCTCTCTGCTGCGTCCAGAGCAAACCTAAGTCACCCGAGCTACGCCGTACTCTCTTCAACTCCCCATGATTGATCACATTACCTATTGGACCAAAATCCGTAGGATTTGTGAACCAATCATTACGAACTCTATCAGAGCTACTTAACACCCTGCGCAAGTTTTTACCCGACAAACAGACATCTTGTTTTACATCCAATGCGTATTCGGGCCAGTCTAAGCTGTAGAATCTCCTTTGAGAATCTGTTGTTGTTTTAGATGACCTTAAATCTGCATGACTAACAATTTCTGAAACAGGAGAGGTTGGAGCACTGTAGCTTTTTGGTATGGGTTCGGGTTCAGGTGATTTGTTCAAAGATTTTCGAATTATGGCCTCCCATTTTGGTATTGGCATTCGAGTCTCGGCTCCAAGAACGTTTCCAGCGCTCAGTGGTACGACTTCTTGGAAACTGTTAGTAGAAATTTGGTTAGAGATTCTTGTAACAAAATATTTCAACCTGGAATAACTAAAAAAAGGCTGTAAAAGACAGTGTTAAAACATATGTCTACTATTCGAAACTGAAACAATTTGAAAAATGGTTATCTTAGTGATTATCTGAATAATCAAAGCAAAATTTGTTTCCAAATGGTAGAAACTGATTATTGCAATGTCAAACCATCATAATACCGAAGACGTCAAATGGACCATACTAAAATGATAGTTATGAAAAAAAACAAAACAAGAATTCTGCAAGTTACTCAACACTAAACACTAAGGAGTGAATGTATAAATCCATGCATATGATAACCTACTTAAAACAAAAAACAGTAGTTACCCAAGAATATATATATCAGCCGGTTCTTGCATACAAAGCCACTCGTCGATATCTAGGTCCTCTTTTGGAAGTCTTCCAGCAACATTCCAAGTCCCTATTGTTACCCTATACAAGAAACAATTATTACAAAATATGTACTGCTTTCAATTAACCGAAATTGTAATTATGAGGGAGAATATGACAAGCACAAATTTCAAGTTTAGAGCCAAACCTCACATCTTTTGTTTTAATATAATGAACACGCATTGTTTCTGATTTCCCTCTCTTATGTTTCACCAACGGTTTTGCGGGTTTTGCTAAAGATATACAACAATCATAAGGTGATGATGAGTTACCATGTGTATACTATTTTGGTAAAATATGCTATTTGTAACTTTAACATTAAAGTAACACAAAAGTACATATCACAATTAAATTAGCTGTAAGTAGTAATATCATTTTCTTCATATAATATAGCTGTAAACTTACTGAGAATGTTATTATCTGCAAAATGAACTAGGAGGCCATGAACTCTTTATGCTGTAAACTTTTTTCTGATACAAAGTATAAAAGAAAAAAATAAAAGAAAAACGACAAGGTACTTACCATTTGAGGTTTGACTAGAACATTTTGACATGTTCCCCCGTGTTCTACGAGCATGTTCCTTTCTAAAATAGGTCCTATCATCTTTAAGGGAGCATACTGCCGAAAGTTCAAAACAAACATGATATGTCACAAAGACCATTAGAGTCTTATGATAAAACAATACAAAGTAAAGCTTTTTGCAACATACCATCATCTTCACTTTCAGTTTCTGTTTCTGTATCGATTTCATCTTCACTAAAATCATTATTCTTTGGCTGAATATTTAACCACTTTTTCATTACCATTGACGGCCAAAATGCCTACAAAAAAACACAAACACGACATCACATGTAAAACAAGTTTACAACTTTTAACATAGAATATCATCAAGAAAGCACTAATAGTCAATGAAATGTACCTCAGATCGTTTCCCTCTTTGAACTTTCATTGTTTGAAAGAATAAGCCAAAGCTCAGAAGAAAAGATGCAAACTTTGAAAAATACACTTCAGCTTCAAGTTTATTTATGAATTTATAAAAATAGTGCTCCAAGACCATTATGTAGAAATAGAAACTCCCAAAAACTCAACTTGGGCAGACAAATCATATTTGGACCTCACTACTAAAACTTAGACGTCACGAAATTACAAGAAAAAATCATAAACTTTTTGTATAACGACATAAAACAACCAAAAAGTCAGGGATGTCACTTTCAAAAACCACTTCAGGATGTTCATATCAACCATCGACAGTTAAATAGTCTTGCATGGTTGATGGGATTTGCAGAAAACCATAAAAATTAGCTGATTAATTAGTGCATGATTAGCAATGTAAACGTATACTAAGCCAAGAAAAGAACCGACTTTGTATTAAATATGTTCATAAGAAGAACATTTTACAGAGACACATATCTTAATCATGGTCCCAGATTATACCTAATGTACAACACCGACCAAACGAATACTATAATTAGAAATTGATGGTTTTAATCATATACGTTTGGAAAAGATTTTTTTTTTTTTAGAAAGACAACATATTATAAGGAACCTCTAATGAGAAAAAAAATATATATAATACAAGGCACCCCATCTCAATTAACAAGATAATTAAAAGAGAATGGGACCCAAAGGAAAAAATGACATACAAGCTAAAACATAAATCCTACCTTTGCATTACAAAGCAACCGACTCAAAAAATACTAAGAAACTAAATGACTGACGCGAATAATATAGAAATACAAATCTTGACTCTTATTGTGCCAACTGTTGACACAATGCAAAGCAAAGTTCCAAACCTTTATATCATCAAACTGTCACAAGAGGCCACCTGATATGTGCCCATTGTATTATATTACATGACTAATATTGTAACTTGGGATTGCCTTGGACTGATCATAGACTGTACTGTCAAAATACATTCAAGACCAGTGATCAAGACCCACAGCCCGAATAATCTCTCGATGTCAGTCCCAAATCACTGAAGTTAATCATTGAGAGCAGATAAGGACCCAAGACATTAACAAGTGGTCGGACACACCCCGTTTGGAATATGTGTTCTTAAGGGAGTCACCCGCATGCCGCATGTATAGTATTGCACTGTTGCTATGTTATAATAACATTTTACAGGATCACCATCCTTTACCAAAGAAAAACAGGTTAATACAATCGGACCATACTTCCATGACAAAGACATATTGTAATCAGCACAATAATGACATTGAAAGGGTTACGAGAATTTAAACAGACCCGGTGAGCTAAAATTTTTGTACTAATGGGCACAATGACATAATGACTTGTTCTTGACTGATTATGAGTTATGAAAAAAAAANAAAAAAAAAAAAAAAAAAAAAAAAAAAGTTATAAACTTAGCTAAAAATAACGGGTCAAATAGTTTAGGAAACATACAAAATATAAGCAACTGTTTACAGCCTCTCAATTGGAAAATTAATATTTTTGATTTTGTAACCATATAATAATAAGATTAAAATCTAGTAACTAAGAAGTAATTGACAAGAAATGTGTTGCCGAATAAGCCAAGCGATCTTGTTGTGACTGTTCTGTGAAAATCTCCTATTTTGACCCAAACTCATAACTCAACCCACTCAACCACCGCAGTCCAAGTAAGGGAAGGCTTTATAAGTCTTCATCTGGATTTCACAAAGATATTAAGTAATTGACTCGAACATTCAACTAAACCTTATACGGCTTATCACACAACAATGACAAATAGCAATTGTGGTTAACTAAATGGCTCATAGGTTTCACTACATTTCCTATCCCAACAGTCACCATTTTCCAAACCAAACGTGACCATGACTCAAACACATAACCTTAAATGATTAGTCAAAAACTCACGACCCATCAAGCAACAAGTATGACATACGTATACTATAATGTTGTTATACATGGCTAATTAATTTTTTAAAAATCACCATCACTTGCTAAAAGAGCCAAAAATGCAAGAAAAGAAAACCCACATGAAAACAACAAATCATCATCACATATATCTTCCAATGATAAGTCAAATGGGATGATTATGGAATTGCACAGCTGTATAATCACTCAAGCAAACAAAACGACCCATGCATTATAACATAAAATAATAGCGGAAAAGTTAAGGACCCATTCTTACTCCATATAGCACTATATGTGGAGGTTGATAAATATAAGGCTAGGACCATTCCAACATTTAGTTTCTACACAAATATATAATAATATTTCAAAATGGTTGCTCTGAAAGGAAAGGTGTAGAACGTTACTTTTGAATTTCAGCCATTGGTATTTAGAGAGAACAATACAAAAAATAACAAAATGCAAGTATTTTTAGTTGAACAATACAAAAAATAATATTATTTGGAAGAGCCCAAGTACATAAAAACAAATCAAAATCAGAACTGATAAGAATATTATGAGAAGGGCATAGGTACAAAAGGGATGTACCTTCTTTTTAAAAGAATAAAAAAAGCATAAGGTGATAACGAATATGTAGAAGATGGAATAACATGTCGATGAAAAGGCTAACCGAAGTGGGCGTGAGACCTCACCGAGTGAGAGGAAGGCCAAAAAGAGGAAAGAAAGGTGAGTGGCTCACCTTTTGTGTGGTTGAAAATTGTGGACTCTCTTTTAAAAACTATCTGTTGATTTAAAAAAATAAATAAATAAAAATAATAATAAAAAATTACACTACCGGGTTTTTCAACTATAAATACTTCAAAACTTCACCATTTTTATACGCATCTTCTCATAGTCTTACTCAAACAACATATATTCAATTCCTCATTATCTAAATGAATTTCGAAACGTTTTCTTTCACCGACATAGAAGAACAAGAAGTTGTCAGTCGGGACTTGAATTTTATTAGAAGAGCGGTGTCGTTTATTAAGAATTTGCGACGTGTAAATCGAACGACGAGGAACATGATAACGCGAGATCGTTAAGGTGCTCATGCTCATTTTTTTGCCGCCTATTTTAGGGAGAACCCAATGTACGATTGCATATATAT